>QPKB01000452.1:0-31782 GCA_003546025.1 Camphora micrantha
TGATCCTTCCTGAGGTACATAGGCCTATGTTGCCCAAACATAGGGACACACCATAGAAATAGTAGGGACACAAATTTTACATATTAAAAATTGCCCAAACATAGGGACACACCATAGAAATAGTAAGGACACAAATTTTACATATTAAAAATTAAGTATCCCAAAACATATAAACATAGAAGTAAGGAACAAATTTACATAAAAAACCGATACAAACATGATTCCTATTTTGAAGTATCCATGTATCACAGGTGTAAGGATCCGATCCCAGATATTATATTTAAATAATATTTAATTAATTTAGTGAATTAAATAATGAATTTAATCGATGCGTATAATTTGACCACTCTGATTAGGGCTTAATTAGGGTTCAATTTGGGTGTGATTAATGGATAATCAAGTTAATTAAATAATTAATAAAATTTGTCCACTTTGGGGAATTAATTAGAATTAAGTTAGTAATTAAACTAATCATGGTAGGGTCCACATGAGACCCATTAGTGTTGGGCAACCAACAATATTGGTTGGTTAAGTCCAACTGATTATCCTATTGGTAATAGATGTCTTGTGGCATGGCATCTAAGGAGTCCCAGTTGACAGGTGCCATTAAATTAAAGGGACAATTACCGTACAAGCAGCGTTAAACCTGACAATTGCCACAGAATTGTCAGAAAATATATGGTATCCTAGGGATGTAGGATATCGCATTATCCGAAGCGGAAAGACTTGAACAGTCCATTTTTTTTTTAATTTTTTTCCTTGACTGTGGGACCACCAAACCACTATCCAAACCTTTGGATAACTGTATGAGTATAAGAACAAATACAACATCAAATTTGAATAGTTGATCTATCACAGTTATCGATAAATTTGCAAAAAAGCGTGACTTATAATTTGCAAAAAGGTGTGACGTTTTTGTAAATTTCTTGATAATCGTGATAGATCAATGGTTCAAATTTAGTGCCATATTAGTTCTTACACTCATACAGCTATCCAACGGTTTGGATGGTGGTTTGGTGGTCCCACAGTCAAGGAAAAAACAAAAAAAAATGAACTGTTCAAGTTTCATTTATTCTACTGTGATAATGTCATATGTGAAATCAACGATTCTAAGGCTTTTCTTCAATTTTGGTATTTATATATTAAATCGGAGGTTAAAAATTTTATGGCTAACTATTTTCATTATTTCAAAGAAGATTAACAATCTTGATTGTGATTATAGGGCCCACAAAAGTAAAAAAAAAAAGGTGTGGTTATTCGGTTTTTACCAAATATCTCGAGATCCGAGATATATCAATGGTTGAAATTTGGTGTATGGGCCGTGTTTGACCGTATTAATGTTTCCGACGGTTTGGATCATCATTAGTGGTCACATAGTTTAACAAAAATTAAGCAAAGTGTTGAGGGGAGCATTACCATCTATGGCATTGTAGCTCCGCAAATCTTCCCGCTTCAGATAATGATATCCTACATCCCTAGGATATCGCACACACTGCGATATCACAGAATAGTCCTGTAGTCCTGCGGTAATTAACAGCTTTTCCGATAGTTCTGTGCAATTGTCCAAGTTTAACACCTGTTGTACGATAATTGTCCCTAAATTAAAAGTAATGCTAAGAAAGATAGAGGAATAGAAGTTTCCTAATTACAATAGGATCCAGCCATAAGTAACAGTTATTATAATCTTTATAGGAATTTAAATATATATTGTGATTATATTGAATGATTAATATTAACAGTTAATCTTGTTGAAAGGTAATAATGGTTCAAATTATTTGTATCAAACAGCCAAATAAAAATGAGAAAATAGTTTGGAATTATTCTATGAATAATGGATTATAGAATACACATGAGTTTTATAGCATAAATCTTATGGAGTTGGAATAGATAATATATATTAAATTCATTAAAAACAATTTATGTGATGTGTAATGACGGTCAGTTAATTATATCGACCTTTCATTATCCACCATTAACTAGTATTAAGTAATTAATAAGGTATTAAGGGAATTTGGATTAGATAATATATTCATTAAAAACTAACTATATGTTGATGTGATACGGTCAATAATATTTGTCCTTTCATTATCACCATGTAACTAGTAGTTAAGTAATTTAATAAGGTATAATTAATTATTTAAGAAAAATTGAGGAAAACTAATTAGAACTTGTTAACAAATAAATAAATCATTGATGGGTCCAAGTGAGCCAACTCTATTTAATGGTCTAGATCATTAGTTGATAGGTAGCCATTTGGTAGGTGATTGGCATTCCATCTATGGTTGGAATTGGATCAAGATATACAACATAAGTTGTGGTTAATGGCAGAATATTAGTGGAAGGCTGGCTGGGATATAAATTATAATAAGATTAGACAAGCCATAACAAATTAGAGATCTTTAGAGTCCCATAATCGACTCAAACTAGAAATTCCCAACCAGACATAAGTGAGACCCGAAGGACTAATAAAAGCGGGAGTTCTATTGGGGACCACACTTCTGTACTCTCCACACCACATAGAACATAAAATCCATTCCTTAAACAACCCCTCCCCCTCCTCCCTTTCCCTCTCTCCTCCACCCTCTTCCCTCCCCCACCCACACCTCCCAGTCTCCGACGGGAAGGATCCCGGACCGGCCAGCCAGCTGCCCACCTGGGTGTAGTACGGCGTGCACTGTGTGTCCTCAGGTGGGTGAGCTTTGAGAGATGTTAAATGTGTTAGGCGGGCAAACTGGGTTGTTACGATGGAGGATGCTGTGCAGAGGTGGTGGCTTCTGCTGCAAGGGGGGAAAGATGGAGATGAGAGGTGATGGGTGATGCTGAGATGGGTCTCCTTGCCCGGATCAGATGGAAAGCCAGATGGGGTCTCTCTGTGCCTGGATCAGATGGAAGCCAGATCAAGATGGAGATGATGTCTGCTGCCGGGGTTGAGTGGCAGGGGATTTTGCGACCTAGAATGGGATGAGGTGTGGTTGACGAAAGGGAGAGGACCTTGATGTGACCCGGATAAGATGTGAAGCCAAGATGGGTCTCTTGTGCCTGGATCAGATCAAGATCAGAGATGGAATGCGATTGCTGCTGCGGGCGTCTGCGAGTAGACAGGGAGTTTTTGCGCCATAGAATTGGATGATAGGGACGTATGAGAGGACCTTGATGTGGTTGACGAAAGGGAGAGAGGATGGTCTGCCTGCGGCGGTCGTGAGAGATGGAGTTTAAGCCGAGAATTGGACGAAGGGTGACGAAAGAGAGAGTCATCTGAGGGGAATCGTGAGAGCGGTTGAGAAGAGAGAGAGAGAGAAGAGAGAGAGAGAGAGGCAGGTTGCGCCCAGGTCGGTGGCGCTGGCTGGACGGTCGGTGCTGCCAGGGCTAGGGATCCCTCCGTTGGAGAGTGGAAGGGTGCGGTAGTGGTGTGGGAGAGAGAGGGTGGATGGGGAAGAGGGAAAGGAGGAGCGCGTAGTTTAAGAAATGGATTTTTTTTCTTTGAGGTGTGGAGAGACAAAATGTGGTGCAATAGAAATCCTTTAATAAAAGGCTTGTGTGCCCATTGCGACTCTCCACATATCATGGTAAGCACTTCTCTCGTCTCGGGCGATACACACTCTCATTATGACTCTTTCTCTGTCTCCTCTCATGCCACTTTCTTTCTCTACAACCTCTATCATCACATGCCAATACTTCTCTTTCAATTTGGATTTTGCAACCATAAATCTTAAGAGATAGCTTGGATTGAGGGAAAACAAAAGAATGGAATCATCTTAGGGATTCGAATCAAAAATACATGAAGTTGTGAATCTAACATAAGCAACAAGTAACAAAACCTGATTTATTGTATAGCCATTGATATCTTTCACTTTGATTTCTAGTTTATTCAATTTAGGAAACCCTAACTAACCTTATTCTAGTATAGGTAATGTGTGATCGTGTATATGTTTTGTCTTCTATGCCCATCAAGTTAGATGGATGCCTTTTGGGCTTCAATCAAGTTGGAAAGTGTATTCATCCTTATTTTTTTCAGCTTTCACCAAGTGATGTGAGAGTTGATCATAGGCTGGAATGGTTTCAATAGTTTAGAACGCATGCTAGAGGAAGGATTCCTGAAAGGTGCCAAGCGCTCAATAGCACATTGATTAGAACGTGTGGCTTATGTCTTGTAGTGGTCCCTATCAAAAGGTTATAAATATCGATTATTCTTCAGTTTTCTAACCTCATTTGGATTTAAGGTGTAAGCATGTATTCAAACCAAGATGCAGGAAACCCAAAACCCCAATATACATATATAGAAAGGACAAGGGGATTTGCCGTGGATCTTCTGTGGGGAGAGCATGCTGGCGGTCCTATAGGACTTGAATTAAGCCCTTAGAGAACCATAGACATCATGGTTAGTGGTGTTTTTGGGATATTTCACATACATAATGTTTCTAGGTTTGATGAATTAAAGTATTGGACTTAAAACCTAGGACTTAGGATGGATATTAATGAATAAATAAGGGACCAGCAGTGGGTAAACTATTTAGGCTTAACATTCACCTACATACTCTGGGAAATATATGTATAACAATGACGTCATGGGCCTTTTATAAACCAAATCGGTTGGTTGAAGTGCCAATAAGGAGAGTTGAATTAAATGAATTTGAAGATCTTGTGGCATTAAACATCGGTTGGGACCATCTTCGCGTCTGGATTCTATGAGATATCATGTTAGCAATAGGGTAACTTACATGTTTTAAAGAATGATCCAAGACCGTAGGAATTTGCATAATCTGTAACTTTTACATGATTCAAAATTGAATTACGTATTGGTCTCGTATATTTCTAGGAATTTGGCGTAATTGGTAATTTTTACATGATTCCAAATGAATTAAGTATTGGTCTCGTATAAGTAGATGATCTCTGTCTACATCTATTAATTTACATAAATCAAGTTCTTTTCTAGAATGTCTCTTTGACTTGGGCTATCTTATGTTTCACGTTCTTAAGCCCTAAGAACGTACTTAGAAAACCCTAGAGATTAGATGATTAGGGATTCGATGGGATAGTTTTATTTAAATACTATAGTAAATTGCATTCTATTCAAAAGTGGCGTAACCCAAACTAGTACACACCTAATCCTTAAAAATGATAAGAGAAGAGGAGAATGCCAACAGGATGGCCAAATGAAAAGCATTGCATCAAAGAATCAAACTCTATCAGGCCACACAGCCGGGTACAAGCATGTTGTTTATATGTTCTCAATCCTCTTAGATGATGTAATAAATTGATTTTATTTCTTTATTTTTCAATATAATCATGCTTCCCTTTCATGAGATGAATGATGTTTTATTACTTTAACTTGCACATAACCAATGACGAATACATACTGGTTCATGAGTTGAACTATAGTCCACAAGTATACTAGAATGTAATACATGTGTGATGGATGAGATCCACATATGGGAGATATGTGGCAAAATCTTATAGTTAAATATCTTTCATAACTAGGTAATGGACTGGGCATTCATTTGATAAGGTTGCAACACTTTAATCACTATGAGATAGTGTGATTTATCGGATCATCATCAGAATGTAAGATTCTGGATCATGGTGCTGGTACATTGGATGTATTAAAGGCCCATGAAAAGCACCTTATGAAGACACTGCCTTTACTTTAAGTACTGCTCTCATAATTCCCTAGCAATAGGCTCATAATCAGAGCATTAATGAACTCAAGTCTTCTGTCTATTCATTTATCCTTTGAGTCACCAATGAGTGAGGCATTGTAGCGTCACTCACCCTTAACTGTCTTGGGTACGTGGTAGTAGATAGTGGGAACGAAATCAATGGGTCAAGATGGATTAGTCTATCCTCATTATCCCCTTGTGCCATAATTAATGATTTATCATTGGTAAGTTGCACACCCATTCCATTAAGAGTTAATTGATAGGTACTGATAATACACTATAATTGATTGGTCTCAAGGTTTATTAAGATGTGGATCTAATTTGGAGGACAGGTCCAATGATCTGGATATAGATAGATAAGAGCGAGGTACCTACTCATGTGGTCATAAGGAAGTTTGAGGTCTTCTTTGTAATTTATTCCCTATGGCTGGAGTTCAATTGCATTTATATAGTGAAGATATTTGCAATTAACTGTGGGGTCAGGGTGTCCCAGTTAGAGTCAACTTTCTATGTAATCCCTAGTGGTTCCCACGCTAGGCCAATTATTAGAAAGATACTAATTCTAATTGAACTCTAAGAAGGAAAGGAATTAGAAATTTATACTATTTCTATTTTGAAGTAAGACTTCTTATAGTGGTAATATTAAGTTACTAGTTTGTGAGACTTCTAAGAATAATTAGAAAGAAGAAAGTTACTAATTCTTAATGGGAAGGAGACTTCTATTTAATTAGAATAAGAGTTAAGTTAAGTGCTATAAATAGGAGGAGGGTTGGACGTCCCATGTATCCCTATTCCGTACTTGGAATTCACGCCCAGCCCTAAGTTTGTGCAAGTATTGCACGCCCTCCATCTCTCCCTCTTCTAGTTCACTTCCGGATTCCTTTAGAGCTTCTAGTTGTTGTCTCTTAGAGATCCCACCCCATCTTCTTGAGAAATAGATCTGATAAGGGATATAGTGTGGAAGACGATTGGGTCATGGAGATTCTAATTTGTTAGAAAGAAGAGTTCTTCATCAACAAGTCATCAACTTCTCCATTAGAGTACTACCAAGCTCCAAGGTAAAACCTACTCCTTGTATGTTGTAGATTTATTGTGGATACATGGTGATGCTATTTTCTATCTTAGAGATAGTTATTTCACTAATCTTGGCAAATGAGTTTGATGATTGGATCCTGGATTGGGTTTTGAAGCCTTATGGATAATTGATCCCTGCATCAAGTAGGTTAAAAGTTTTTGAAACCTATCCATGAGGCCCACCTATTTCCAACAATTGGTATCAGAGTCATACCTCATCTCTAATCATGTTAGATCGGTATGCTTGTTCTAATCTTTGCATGAGATGGCAAAGAGGATAGTACGAGGGCTATGTAAGGATTAGTTTTGATTGGGTTTGCTTACTTTTGTAGTAGATCCATGTTAGTAATATCACAAAAGGGTTTAATTATGATGGAATATGGTAGGAAGCCATTGGAGGCTATTTGAGATCATTAGAGCATTTTCGGATCAGTTTGGATCGTATCTGGAAAAACCCCAAATTCTGGGCTTGTCAGTTCGGTCGACCGGGCCTTCAGGGTCGGTCGACCGAGTGGGATAGTTTCATCGACCGAAACCTTCAGGTCGGTTGACTGAATACAGACAGTAACTGTTATGATTTTAGATCTGGATTTTTCCTTTTAGCAACCTGTGTTTCCACCATAGTTTGGCAACCTGGTTTTGTGAGTTGTATGCTTGTATAAGATACTAACTTTGCAGGTTATCCTTGTCCTCTCCATATGGCCCACAAGTCTTTTGGCTTTCTTTTATGGTTGTTGGTTTATTTGATGCTAACCGTAAAGGGCATCATGGTTTCCTTGGTTTTCCCTATTTAAGGGCAAGGCATGGTGAATTTCCCTATAACACTTTTATTTCCATTATTTAGATACCATGTAAGTCTCATCATCGAGGCATAGGAATTCATGTAATTTTCTATTTTTTGGTGGTGTTCGAGACGAAGAAGGAAAGTGAAATTTGACTCCTAATTATCAAAGAGTTAGAAGATTACCAAAAGCGTTTGGAGATGCCCAAAGAGTTTGAAAAATTCCAAAGTTTTGGAAAGTCTAGAAGTCTAAGAAGTCTATTCCGCTTGGGCCATGTGGAGAAGAGGACTAGTTTCTATTTTATCACTTTTCTTTTTTTTTATGGATGAATGCTTTTATAGAATGTTTCTAAATCTGATCCAAACATAGCAAGTTACCAAAATTGATCATATCAAATTAATTTTTGGAAAGAGTTCTAATTAGTGTTGGTGGACCCATGAGATGGACCCACTGGTAACACTAATCTTAGAAACTAGACTTTCCTTAAATATAACTTAACTTGGAATCAATAATTGGTCATCATTGGTCATATCATAAGATGATTTGATGTTAATATATGTGGGCCCTAATACCTTTAAAGGAAATCTTCAATTCTAAAATATTAAGTGGGAGCGGGGCATTTAAATTGAGAAATCCCCATGGTTTTCCACCGTAGCTCTATTATAAGGAAAATATTAGCCTCGCGCCATCTTTAGAATGGCCATTCCCCACGGAGGGCTTTTACTTGTCTGGTTACTAGATATGGATCTCCTAAGGATAGTGTTGGTGAGATGGGGTGGGCGCCCACTCCCAAAGGATGAGCTACCTACAACGGTTGTCATGCAATGCTAGTTGGTGGGTCACACTTAAACTAAAATTGTAATGTAGTATTTCCCAATGACTTTCCTCATGTATTTTAAAAACCAAAGTTTATCGGGAGTCATACATTATTTTGGTATGAGATACCTAGACAATAATGAATGATGGGGATCATAGATAGTTAGTCTTATATCCTAAATTTTGACCAACTTTGATCCGCACCAATCTAAGTGGCATTCACACTCCCCAAAGAGGCATGCCCTTAGGGATTGGAATTCCGATGTATTCTAAATTTAGTGGTTTAGAGGATTCCCCATATGAGTTTGGTAGAATACTGAACCAACCCAAATGTCATTTATATTCTTTTATTGAATGTATAGTTATGTGCTACAGTTTTTCTAGCATGAATTCAAACACTTTCAATCCACTTGCGACCAGCCTCAACTAGAACAAGTTGGTGGGATCCAACTATGTAGATTGGAAAAGGATTGATATCGTCCTGACTTGATTCATGATACAAATATGTCCTTACCATACCCCCCCCCCTATGAGCCTGGGCCAGATGCACCAAAGGCTGAAAAGGACCTTTACACCAAATTGGCCAAAAACGATAAGATGACCAGATGTTATATATAGGCATCCATGTCTAGTGTTTTACAACACCAACATCAATCTTTTAAGACTGCATACGATAGTATATCGAACTTAAAAGAGATGTTTGTGGACCAAGGTAGGCCTGCTAGGCAGGCTGCTATGAGGGTGCTTATCAGCACTAAGAAGGCTAAAGGAACACTAGTACAAGACAACGTGCTGAAGATAATGGACTCATTGAATGACTTAGATGTACTGGGTGCTATGATTGATGCAGAATCGCAGATAGACATGATCCTCGAGTGTTAGGCCCCGTCCCGAGTTAATCGAGATTAACTCTAATTGATTGGAAATTAAGCTAATTAAATATGTTTAATTAAGCTAATGATGGTTTATGGCCAAATGGAATTGAATTAGCCTAAAATGAATGATTTAGGATTAATGAAATGATAAAAATGAGACTGAGCGATTTGAATGGAGTTTAGACTCAAACAAGGAAACTAAGGACATTTTCGTAAATACGAATTTTCACGTATTTTATCAAATACGGAAATTCTTGATACCAACATGCGTATCTTGACGAGTACGTTAACTTTCGTAGAAGACTCGAAGTCATTCGACGAAAATCAAATCAAATGACCCTTCATTTGACTCGAATTGTAATTGATTGAAAGCTATGATGCACGGATACTTCAAAATGGGCAACGTATCGTGTCGTATCGTATCCGATACTTCACTTTTTACATATAAAATCCGTGTCCCTGCCGTGTTTATGGCGTGTCCCTGCCGCATCTGTGCCGTATCTGGGCATCATAGATTGAAAGTAGAGGGCTTAAATGCAGTTTGGAAGCTTATATAAGCTAACATCTCATTTCCAACACAGCCAAACCCTAGGCACCTTCTTCTTCTCCTTTTTCTTCTTCTTTCTTCAATTTTCCTCTCCAACAAGCATCAAGTGAAGTTTTGGAGTTAGTCAAGTGAAGAGGTTTCATCCACTTCATCTTCTTCATCTTCTTCTTGGGTTTTCTTAGAGAGAGCTTCAAGTTGAGAAGTTTCCACCTCAAATCCAAGTTAGCAAGGGGTTTTCATCAATCAATCTTCAAATAGAGGCAAGTATATACATCTCCTATGATTTAATGTGTTATTGAAGTGTTTTGAGTTGAAGAGACTCAATTTCCAGATTTTGCTTCCGAATTCTGAAGCTCTGGAAATTCGTTTCTGGAGTAGTTCGGCTAGCCGCAAGGCTAACCGCCGAAATTCATAAATAGATCAGTGTCTGGAAAGCTGACCGTGAGTTGACCGCTGAATTTCGGTTAGCCAAAATTGAAATTTCAGTTGGCCAAAAAGGTAACTATGAGCTGACCTAAATTGAGTCAAAAATTCACCTCAAAGACAAGCTTTTGGAAAGCCAACCGTAGGTAGCCGAAATGAGTTCGGCTAGACGAGTATGAGAATTCAGTTAGCCGAGGGGTAACCGACGAGATGATCGCCGGGGTGACCGATGAGGGTGACCGAACCAAGTGAGTGTATCAGGAATTACAGGGTTCTAGAAAGCTGACTGAATGTAATTCGGCTAGCCGCCAGCCAGAATGCGGTTAACCGCCAGGTAACCGCCAAGGTAACTGAAATTGAGAAAAGTTATAGATTGAATTCTGATTTTTCTGAATTGAAAGCCTAATCATTAAGGGTAATGATAATGATATCTAAACCTTCATAAGTGTTAACTAAGGTTATCTAATGCACAATCTAATTAAAGTAATGTCATCCACAGTAACACGTGCATTGATAACGAACGTTTCACTCATTTGTTTGGTTTGGATAGTTGTTTAAGATTGGAATAGGATTGACTAGAATGACTGATTTTAATTTGAATTATGAGTCTAGCACTACATAGTGGTTTCCTAAGCTCATTATGAAGCTAAATTGAATAATGCAATGAATAAATGAAATAATGAATAGTTACTAAAGGTAACAATAGGCCTATCAATGGGATGCGTTGAAACGGGTAAAAAGTCCGGCCCGGCCCGGCCCAAGCCCGAAAATACAGGGCTTTTAAAAAGAAACTGA
Source organism: Camphora micrantha (assembly GCA_003546025.1). Lineage (NCBI taxonomy): Eukaryota > Viridiplantae > Streptophyta > Magnoliopsida > Laurales > Lauraceae > Camphora > Camphora micrantha. The sequence continues at coordinate 10,970 of QPKB01000452.1, forward strand.
GCCCAGTGGGCTGGGCTTGGACAATACATTTTAAAGCCCGACCAAAATGGGACTTGGACTGGGCAGAAACAACCCAGCCCGTTCAAGCCCGACTTGGCCGGCTACAAAGTCATTTAATAATTATTATTTATATATTAAAATGGTGGAAATTAAATTCAACTAAGTATCCTATTTTATCTTGAATGGCTCGTGATATTTTAGCTATTCCAGTTTCTATAATTGCTTCAGAGTCATCATTTAGCACCGGAGGGAGGGTACTTGACCCACATAGGACTTTTTTAAAACAAAATACGATAGAAGCATTAGTTTGTGCCCAAGATTGATTTAGTCATGACCCAACTAGTGATGGTGGTTTAGACAATGATGGGAATGCACTAACTGATGTTTTAGACATATTAAAAGAAAAATAATTTCTATTGATTTATTGTTTACATTACTTGAACCATATAGGATATTCATTCTCATTCATTTTATTGATTTTCTGATTTTGTACTTTCACGGGCAAAAAAGAAGTTTTTAACCAATCATACATTACTTTAACTTGACTCATATAGGATACTCATTCTCATTCATTTCTATTGATTTTCTGATTTTATACTTTCACCGGCAAAAAAAAAAAAAAAGTTTTAACCGTTCCTACATTACTTGACCCATATAGCCTATAGGATATTCATTCATTTCTATTGATTTTCTGATTTTCTACTATCACCAGCAAAAAAAAAAAAAAAAAAAAAAAGAAAAAAACTTAGTTCACACCGGGCATCTGGTGACAGTAGGAATAATTAGAGAATGTTTTGCTTATATCCAGGATTGGGCTAAGCCCAAGCCCGGCCTTGTCCCAGCCCAGGCCTGTACGGGACGGGATTTGATGAAGGCCCGTTCAATTTAGGGCCGGGATTGGACAACACCTCGCAGGCTCGTCCTATTTTCGGGACAGGATTGGACAACCTAAGCCCAGGCCCGGCCCGCCTCCTTGCCAGGCCAAGGTAACAACAATCCTACTGCAGTAGATGGAATTGGGGGTGATCCGGAGCTCAGTGGTGATACCAGTGATCTCTGATCCAGACACTAGTAGATCCCACCATAAATAGACCGAAAGGTTATGGACCGAAAGGTCATACACTGAAAAGTCACCATAAATGGACCGAAAAGTTATGGACCGAAAGGTTATGGACTGAAAAGTCACCATAAATGGAAAAGTCACAGAATTGATAAGTCCCACATTTTCCGATCATATCTATGGGTATTGAATGATGCCTTCCATTTGGAAGATGAGTCATTCCTTTGAGGGAAGCTGGTAAATAAAATGAAATGAAACCACTGCTAATGTGGTTGCCCACTTAGTTATTGTTACTACTTGTTTCTACTGTACAAGACACTGTTATAGAATTGATTGTCTAGAACTGTTAAATCAGTTAATTGATATAAATAACACGTACTATCATAGAATTGTATATGCATTGTTAAACCGTCATGTTCACGGTGTTACTGATGACATTACAAGCCCAGTTGTCCGTGACGGTCTCGCAGAGGCCGTGCCGCCAGTGGAGGAGGCCCATCTGGTAATTCCAAAAGGTCTAATCGAATGGGCATGATTCGGAGTGCGAAATTGAATAGAATATTTTGGGAAATGTTCTGATAAGCACTTTTGTATATTCGTTTCAAATAGCAAGTACATGTCACCTGCATTGTATTTGAATATGCAGTTGTTGATTTCCTTAGAAAATGGATTGTATACATATTGACCTTACTTCTAAGTAAAGGACTTGTTCTGTTGTTAAATGATTGTCAATGTATACGTATATGTGTTTCCGCAATTGTACATTGACAGGTACGTATGCAAGATCCCTTGTGAACTTTGTCTAAACTTCAGTTAATTCGAGGTTTACGGGAGTAAGTATGATTGACTTCGCGACTGGGGTTAACCCCTGATTACTCTGATCTCGGGACATACTTATTGTATGGTATCAAAGCCTAGTTAAAAAAAAAAAAAAAAACTAGGATACAAAATTTTAAAAGACTTAGTAAAACTAAGAACGAAGTGAGGAACGTTATGATTAGAACAAATCCAACCTTGGATTTGTGTTCACTGCTTTCACTGTATGTGATATATATGTGATGGAAGTGTGAAGATATGTATCTTACTGTCCGTATTGTTTACAACATGGCTTCCTGATCAGGATCTGGGAATAATGACTTTGTGGAAGTCACACCTTCCTCTCCTATATCTGACGCTGATGCTATGTTTACTGCTATCTAGGAGCAATTAGTCAGAAGTAACGAACAGATGGCTAGGAGCCATGAAGCACAATTGGGTATGCAAGCCCAAATGGCTTCCATGTTGCAAGTGCAGAGCCAGATGCAGGCTCAGATACAGACTCTACTAACACCACCCATCCAACAACAACATAATGTTGAGACTCAAGTGGTGGTGCAACCTAAGGAAAATGGTCCTAATGTCCTTTACGGGCAGTTTAAGAAAGGAGGAAGGCAATCCAGGCATAAGAGGCAGAGACAAAGATTTATTTCTAGGAGTGACAGGAATGATAGGAATGAGAGTAAACCAGTCTGTGAGACTTGTGGAAAAGCTCACAGCTCTGAAGCGTGTTGGAGGACTACTGGAGCTTGCCTAGTCTGTGGTTCCTTGGAACACAGAATGGCACAGTGTCCGAGGGCAAGGAGAGATGACAGAGCTTCGTACCAACAGCCTACTCAGGGTCAAGCAGCACCTCCTGCTCCTCTTAGACAACAATAGCAGCAACCCAACAAGCCACAGATGGCTGGAATGGCTTATGCCGTCAACATGGAACAAGCTGATATTGTAACAAATGTGGTTGAAGATACAATCCTTGTAGATAACCGACCTGCTATTACATTACTTGATCTCGGTTCCACACATTCATTTGTAGCACCTTCATTTGTTTGTAATATGCAAAACCGGATAATGCAATTAGCCTATGATTTTACTAATTCTACTCCTTTAGGGAGAAAAGCAGTATGTGAACTGTATATACCTCAATGCACTGTTAGAATTGGAGAACTGTCAATGCCAGCTGATCTAGTAGTTCTAGCAATGAATGATTTCGATGTGATCTTTGGGATGGATTGGCTTGCGAAGTACATTGCTTGTTTAGACTGTTTCCGCAAAATCATCACCTTTAGGTGGATGAAGCCAATGCCAGTGTACTGTTCGAAGGAGTCCAAAAGAAATATGACACCATGCTTGTTTCAGTACTCAAGGCTGAACGAATGATGCGTAGTGGTTGTGAAGGCTACATTGCATTCTTTTCAGAAAAGAAGCCTGTACAGGAGTTATGAGATATTCCTGTAGTCTATAAATTTCCAGACGTGTTTCCAGATGAAGTGCCAGTTCTACCTCCGGATAGAGAAGTGGACTTTACAATCGAACACGTGTCCGGTACTGCACCGATATCCAAGGCACCTTATCGAATGGCACCATCAGAATTATATGAATTGAAGAAACAGATACATGATTTGCTTGACAAGGGTTTCATTAGACCTAGTGTCTCACCATGGGGAACACCTTTACTGTTCGTAAAGAAGAAGGATGGCACCCTTCGAATGTGTATCGATTATAGGCATATAAATCAAGTGACGATCAAGAATAAGTATCCACTGCCTAGGATCAATGAGTTGTTTGATCAACTCCAGAGTGCAGCGTATTTTTCCAAGATTGATCTTCAATCTGGATATCATCAGATTCAAGTTAAAGATCAAGATGCGTAGAAAACTACATTCAGAACTCGTTACAGTCACTATGAATTTCTAGTGATGCCTTTTGGTCTGACCAATGCACCTGCAGTGTTTATGGCTTTGATGAATAGGTTGTTCACTTCCTATCTAGATCAGTTCGTTGTGATCTTCATTGATGACATCCTGGTCTATTCAAAGTCAGAGATAGAGCATTTACATCATTTGAAAATAACCTTGCAGATACTGAGGGAGAATCAGTTATATGCAAAATTAGAAAAGTGCGACTTTTGGTTGCAGCATGTTGCATTTCTGGGTCATATCATGACCAGATATGGATTAGTTGTTGATTCGGCTAAGATTGAAGCGGTTACCAATTGGCAGAGTCCGAAGAAAGTGCCAGAAGTTCGAAGTTTCTAAGGATTGGCAGGCTATTACAGGAGATTTGTAAAGGACTTTTCGAAGATAGCAGCCTCAATCTTGTCCTTACCCGATGGAAAAGGAGGATTTGAGATTTACTCAGATGCCTCGGGTATTGGATTGAGATGTGTATTGATGTAGAACGGCAAGGTGATTGCCTACGGTTCGCGTTAATTAAAGGAACATGAGAAGAATTATGCTACTCATGATCTAGAGCTCGCGGCTGTTGTATTCGCATTGAAGCAATGGAGACACTACTTGTACGGAGAGACTTTTGAAGTCCACTGCGATCACAGAAGTCTTCAGTATTTGTTCACTCAGAAGGATATAAATCTAAGGCAACGCCATTGGTTAGAGCTGATCAAGGGCTACGACTTTCCATTCACATATGTACGTGGAAAGGGTAAAGTTGTAGCTGATGCTTTGAGTCGGAAATCTACTGACTTGGCATCAATGATTAGTGGATGGAACCTGATTGATGAATTCAAGGATTTTGACGTGTCCATTGAGATAATGGACGACCGAAAAATGATTGCAACAATGTTTGTATTCGAACCACTTCTTATCAAATAGATAAAGTATAGGTAGTTCGAAGATCCTGAATTGGTGAAGATCAAGGATGACATTGTAACTAGACTAGACTTCGTGTTGGTAGAAGGGGTTCTTTACTTTAGATACCGATTGTGTACACTATCACATGAAGATTTGAAGCACGCAGTGATGTTTGAAGCTCATCACACCAGGCATTCTATGCATCCTAGAGATACGAAGATGTACAGAGATCTCAAAGGCAGATTCTTGTGGAATAACATGAAGCGGGAGATAGCAGGTTATGTATCTTCTTGCTTAACTTGCCAACGTGTGAAATTTGAGCACCGAAAACCGCTTGGATTGATGCATCCACTAAATATTCCTAAATGGAAGTAGGAACACATTACAATGGACTTTGTATTTAGTTTACCAAGGATGAAAAAGTAGCATGATGCCGTATGGGTGATCGTTGATCGTCTTATAAAGTCCGCACACTTCCATTTAGAAAGGATATGGATTCGGCGATATGCCCAGATTGTTTGTCAAAGGAGTGACTCGATTGCATGGAACACCGGTCTCGATTGTCTTTGATTGGGATAGTCGGTTTGTATCCTCATTCTGGCAGTCATTTCAAAATTCCATGGGTACTAGACTTCGGTTTAGTACTGCTTATCATCCACAGACATACGGATAATCGGAATGGACCATAAAGACTTTGGAAGACTTACTTCGTGCCAATGTTGTTGATTTCGGGAGTGATTGGGATGACCATTTGGCATTGTGCGAATTTGCGTACAACAATAGCTATCACTCCAGCATTGAAATGGCACCATTTGAAGTACTGTACGGTCAAAGATGTAGGACTCTAGTGAGCTCGGAAGAGGTTGGAACTCGAAGTTTCCACGGTCCTACGTTCATTGCTGAAACAACAGTGAATGTTCAGAAGATACAGGATAGGCTAAAGGTTGCTAGATCAAGGCAGAAAAGCCATGCTGATAATCGTCGGTGTGATCTAGAATTTGCAATTGATGATTTAGTCTTTTTGAAGACTTCTCCAATTAAAGGCACTATTCGATTCATGTAGAAAGAGAAACTTTCCCCGAGATTCATTGGACCTTTCAAGATCACGAGCAGAACTGGAAATGTGGCCTATCGCCTAGACCTTCCAGCAGAACTCTCTGGTATCCACAATGTATTTCATGTTTCAATGCTTTGAAAGTATGTGGCTGATCCTTCTCATGTCATTCATCACGAAGAGATCCAAGTGTTACCGAACATCACATATGTTGAGAGGCCAATTCAGATTATTGATACCAAAGAAGCAGTTCTATGTACAAGGACGATAAAATGGGTCAAGGTCCTTTGGGATCATCATGAACCCAGTGAAGCTGCACTGCAACTTGAGGAGCAAATGGCTCAGAAGTATCCCGAGCTATTCATTCAGGTAATTTTGATTTTAAATTGCTTATTAACTTGTATTGATTTGTATTGCATTCTGAGAACCGAATGATTCTAGAAGTTTAGGGGAATGTTAGGCCCCGTCCCGAGTTAATCGAGATTAACTCTAATTGATTGGAAACTAAGCTAATTAAATATGTTTAATTAAGCTAATGATGGTTTATGGCCAAATGGAATTGAATTAGCCTAAAATGAATGATTTAGGCTTAATGAAATGATAATAAATGAGACTAAGCGATTTGAATGGAGTTTAGACTCAAATAAGGAAACTAAAGACTTTTTCGTAAATACGAATTTTCATGTATTTTATCGAATACGGAAACTCTTGATACGACCATGCGTATCTCGACGAGTACGTTAACTTTCGTAGAAGACTCGAAGTCGTTCGACGAAAATCGAATCAAATGACCCTTCATTTGACTCGAATTGTAATTGATTGAAAGTAGAGGGCTTAAATGCTGTTTGGAAGCTTATATAAGCTAAAATGAGTTCATTCATCTCATTTCCAACATAGCCAAACCCTAGGCACCTTCTTCTTCTCCTTTTTCTTCTTCTTTCTTCAATTTTCCTCTCCAACAAGCATCAAGTGAAGTTTTAGAGTGATTCAAGTGAAGAGGCTTCATCCACTTCATCTTCTTCATCTTCTTCTTGGGTTTTCTTGGAGAGAAAGCTTCAAATTGAGAAGTTTCCACCTCAAATCCAAGCTAGGCAAGGGGTTTTCATCAATCAATCTTCAAATAGAGGCAAGTATATACATCTCCTATGATTTAATGTGTTATTGAAGTGTTTTGAGTTCAAGAGACTCAATTTCCAGAACTTGCTTCAGAATTATGAGGCTCTGGAAATTTGTTTCTGGAGTAGTTCGACTATCCACAAGGCTAACCGCCAAAATCTATAAATTGGTCGGTCTTTGGAAAGCTGAGCGTGAGCTGACCGCTGAATTTCGGTTAGCCGAAAGGTAACCGTGAGGTAACCGAAATTGAGTCAGAAATTCACCTTAGAAGACAAGCTTCTAAAAAGCCAACCGTAGGTAGCCAAAATGAGTTCGGCTAGCCGAATTTAAGAATTCGGTTAGCCGAGGGTTAACCAACGAGGTGACCGCCAGGGTGACCAACGAGGTGACCGAACTAATTTGGGGCTATAAATAGGGTGTTTCTCTCAACCAGTCCTACTTGTGCACTAAGTCTTACGCACAAATTTGGGGCTATATATAGGGTGTTTCTCTCAACCCTAAAGGACACTACACAGAGACCACCACTGCTCTCATTTATCTGAGTCAGAGATATTTTAGAGAGAGTTTATTCTCTAGAGCCATTGAGAGATTGTTCTGAAGGGATGCTCTAGAAGGTCATTGCTGCTTCTACCTTTCTTGTAGAAGATTGATTGTCGAGGTGTTAGGAGATCAAGTAAGGAGAACGGGGCACGGTGGAAGTCGTGTTAGTGGATTCTTTGCAAGAATAACTACAGTCATTAGGTCGAGGTACAGACTGAGGTAAAGGAGCTTGTGAGTATATCTTGTAACTGTTCGTGAATTCTTGATTTCTAGTTCGTGGTTTTTCTCCCTGGATAGGGTTTCCACGTTAAATATTGTGTCTACTTTCTTGTGGTGTGTGATTGGTAGATAGCTAGTTCTTTATTGTCTAATTGGTTTATTTCCGCTGCATTGTTTGGTTAAATTAAAAACTAGTAATCCATTCTAGTATCACCTAAAGGGAATTTTCACAAACAGAATAGCACTCTTTAGCCAGTTAACCCCAAGCCTAGTAAATTCCTTAAAAAATGGTGAAGTGTCTGAGATTTGCTACTGCAACTTCAGAAGCCTTGCTAAACATAATCAAGTCATCTACAAACATTAGGTGAGAAATGGTTGCATCCCTTTTCACAAATGGTGAAGGAATCATATTGGAAGAAGCATATTGATTCATTATTAAAGAGAAAAATTCCGTAACTATAGCAAATAGAAGTGGTGATAACGGGCAACCATGTCTCAAACCTCTAGTTCCTTGAAAGAATCCCTCTGCACCACCAGTAACCAAAACTGAAAATTTCGCACTTGATACAGATTCCATGAGGAGCTTGATAATGTGATCTGGGAACTGTACACATTTCAGAGCAGTCTTCAAGAAATCCCAGCTAACACAATCATAAGATTTTGCAAGATCAAGCTTGATACACATTCTAGGAAGCCCTTGATGCCTATGAAAATTATGAATAAAATCTTGAGCAAGGAGGATATTATCAGTGATATTTCTTCCAAGTACGAAAGCTGATTGCATTGGACCCATAATTTTTGCCATTGTTTTTTTAAGTCGGTTTACCAAAATTCAACTAATAATTTTCTACAACTCATTTGTCAAAGCAATAGGTCGAAATTTGTCTGGGGTATTTGCATTTTCACTTTTTGGAACCAACACTTTAAAAGTGTTCTTGAGCTGCTTCAACATGGACCCATTTTTACAAATATCTTTGATGTTCTCACAAACATCCTTACCTATAATAGGCCAGCACACCTTAAAGAAATGCACATTGAATCCATCTGGTCTAGGGGCTTTATTAGGATTAGCAGCCTTTACAACCTCTTCAATTTCATAGTTTGGGACTGGTTTCACAAGGAGCAAAGCATCCTCTTCAGTTACATAACCTTGACAGGTGACATGAGAAAGATCAGGGCCTTGGTTTTCAAGCTCAGGTGCCATGATCTTATGAAAATGAGACACAAAAGTTGCAGCAATACCTGATGGTTCATTATAGATGTTGCCCTCCGCATCAGTAATTTAAGATATATAAGATTGAGTCTGCCTTTTCCGCATAAGATGATAAAAACACTTGGTGTTGCTATCCCCCAAGTTAACTGCCAAGTCCCTGGATCGCTGCTTATACATACTTTCCTCAGCCTTTAAGAGGTGATCAAGCTCAAATCTGGCCATACGCTCATGTTCCTGAACATGGATGTTGCCTGGATCATCCACCTAATACTGCTACAAATTCTCCAATTTAAGGGCTGCTTTTGATAGTTTCGTTGGAAGAGATTAATGTAGTTTTTTCCATTCAATGAGTGTCTTCATCACAATCAAGAGCTTATGAACCACCTTATACATTGGAGTGCCATAGATATCGATATCCCAAGCATCTTTCACTGTTTGGAGAAACCCTGGCATTTTGGCCCAACAGTTATAATATCTGAATGGAACTTTAAATTGAGATTTCTCATTTCAGGAAAGTAATATCGGAGAGTGATCAGATATATCTGGAAGCAGCACTTATCCTTTAAATGGCCTAGTTTGAAAAAAGGCTGCATCAACGAGAATTCTATCCAGTTTGCATTCAATTCTCGAATCTCCAATGCTAGAGTTTGACCATGTAAAGGACGGACATGCTAAATTGAGTTCCATCAGACCTGCTTCTGAGTGTAGGTTGTTTACAATTTTTTATACAACCCCCTCGTCAGGCTTAGGAGATCAAATACAAGGGAAATACAGACTGAAAGAAGAGATGAAAAGACTGTTGCCTTCGAAAGTTGGTCGGAGACGAAATTGGAGAAGTCCGCAACGTAGCTTCCTTTGTCAATCTTTGTAATTTATCACCATTATTAGAAAGAAGGAATAGCAAAGAAGTCTGCTTCAAAACAACAGAAGCAATCTTTGTCCTTCTTCTGTGGTGAGAGGAATAGATTTATTTTCAGAAGCTATGGCCCAAATCCAGAGAAAAGTGTTTGTTGTTGCTTGACTCTCACTTTGCGCATGGAAGAAAGAGTCTTGAAAATGGCATAGTTTTTGGGCCTTCTTTGCGCAAGATCGGAGATGCCTTGCTGCCCTCCCCAAGTCTTCATTTTATAGCCTTTGGGGAGCAATAATTGTCAGAAATCATGGAGGCCAATGCGTGGAGCCTTATAGTGTCCAGCGGCCATCTTATGAACGAAGATTAGCAGTTGTATCGTTGTCAGAAATCATGGAGGACAATGCGTGGAGCCTTATAGGCTGGTGCATTGAAGACTGCAGCGGCCGAAGAGCTTTGCAAATAGTAGCCATTGACATGCCTTCACTATGGCCGGCCAAACTCCAACGGTCAGAAAAAATGCCCTCCTCTATAAAAAAAATTGAGTGGTTTGTCTCGGGAGTTGTTACACATAGCCAAATGAATTCTTTGTTTGTCAACAAATGCCCCTCTCAAGGTATAATGATTGAAATATGTCACGGTAATTATTGTACGTCGAGAATTTCACAAATCTATACTTTTGATGGAAAGGTGTAGAAAACTCATTTTAAGAGCTGCTCATGCCCTGCTTTCGCAGATATCAAGTACTTGCATCCTTGCGGGGATTATGGGAAATAGCCCAAGGAAAAATCCTGGAGGTGTAGAACAACTTTTTAAAGAATTTTCTCTTTGGTGATAAAAAAAATTGATGATTTTGTCAACAATGAATAATGAATGAAAAGGGTTTAAGTTTTGTGGCATTGATTGTGTTTCTAACTAAATTGGATGGTTGGTAGGCAAATTGACTCCAAATTGGGCATATGACCAGTCTATTTGAAGATATTTTCAAATGGACCGTAATGATCGCGTCACTATTGAATTTTGGCGGCTTCCTGAATTTCAAAAAACAGTTGGAAATCCAAACGGCATCTCCTTGAACTGTGCATTGACCGACTAGTTCTTGGTCTTTTCCTGCACGTTCGCCAGCCGTTGATGTGGTTTCGGGATGATCGTTGGGCGTCATTCTATTTCCGGAGTGGCCGCCAAGCATTTAACTCCACAGCCGGTGCCTTTGCGAAATTCGAGGCGTCAGACAGTTCATAAAAGGCGATCGTTTCCTTTTTGTTCTTCCCCGTGCCCTTTTGATTTCCAGAGCTTCCAGAATTCAGAACTTTTCACGTCCAAGAGTTCCTAGCATTCAGAGTTTCTTCCGGCCTTGTTATCTTCTTCTTCAAGGTTTTTCTGTGACCCTTCCTTTTCGTTCCGGGAAAAGAATGGCTGGTGAGCTTTCCTTTTGCCTCTTTTAAGTTTTTGCATAAACTTGAATCATATATTCATTTTTCTCTTTGTTGTGCTTGTGTTGGGAGTTCTTTGCATGTCTCTTTTGGTGTTCATCATGGTGCACTCAATCTTAGCCGGGTATTCTCGAAAGGGCATTTGAATCCAAAGATGGTTTCTGGTTCAAGCTTGACGAAATTCACTTTTTTTTTTCCAAAGCTTTGTATATGAGAATAATGGAAGAACTTTTTTACTGCCCCCTTTTCTTTCTCCTTGCTCTTTTATTTTTATTTTTATTTTTTATTTTGTTGTTTCAGTGCGTGTGGGGTTTCGGAATTGATATAGAAAAAGATATTGAGGATTATGTTCTCTTGCATTTCCCTTTGGGGGGCCGGAGGAGAGGAATTTTTTTTGGATTTTAGGGCCTTTTCCTCCTCTTTTTTTTTTTGAAAGAAAGGACAAAATTCGGGTAGCGACAGAGGTTTTCTGGCCACGTCTGCATAGTGGCCGCGATTGTTGGGCGGAATGGCTGCCAAATTTCAGGATAAGGGCTAGGTAATAGTCGTTCAGGTATCGGCCAACCAATCTTGGTAATTGTAAATACTCGGCTGCTGAAGATTTTAGTGTTTTGTAGTTGACTACTACATGACATGGTTTTAGTCGTCGAGTGTTGAAGAAGAGTAGCCGTCAAGTGTGGGAGATTTTAGTTTTAACCATTGCGCATCAAAACAACAAGATAGTGGCTGTTAGGAATTTGCTAAATCCGAATGACCACTGAATCCTAGATGCTAGCCGCTCAATTCTGATCGCTGGAGTATCTAAATTTTAGCCGTTGAGCGCTGAAATGGCAGAACATTAGCTGCTAACCATCCCAGAATTAGACATTTAGTGCTGAAATGGCAGAACATAGCCGCTGACTGCTCATTGTACATCATTGGCCGCTGAAAATGGAAATTTTGTTAAGTGTACATTCCTGTTGCATTCATTCATTCTCTTACATGTCTCCTTATGGTTTTAGTGTGCATTCAGTTGCCCTCCTTAACCAGGGACCTTGATTCGAAAACCTATGAGCACGTACTTTGTTGCCCTGCTGAGGTTGAGAATATAGTATATTTCTTTTTTTGGGGGTTTTTTGCCCATCTTTTAAGTAAGGGGAGATGCTGCCAAAATTTCTACAGATTCTTTGAACTTAACATCTTTTCTTTCCTCCTTTTAACAGAAAAGAATGCTGCTTTTTCTTCCTCTATTGCTGATGCTGCTGCCATTGCTAAGGGCAAGCAGCCTGCTGTTGAGACCTCACAAGTTCCAGCTGCTGAAACTACGTAAGCTTCTCCTTCTCCTCTTAGTATAATTCGAGTAGGTAGTGCCAGGAAGGAGAACATTTCACAAAATGTGGACAATATTGCGCAGAATGAGATGGAGAAATTTAGGGCTAAACTTCTGACTACCCCAAGGACTGAATAGTTATACTGTGATATCTTGAATAGCGGTGTTTGGAGTGATGGGCACCGGGGGTCTTTGAAGAAGCCTGATTATGTCTTCAGCGATAGCAATGATTGCAAGGAACATCACTCCACCAAGCATTTCACTTTTTCGTTCACTGATACTACTAGGGAAACCATCATAGAATCAATTGAACATACCTATAGAAGGGGTTCTTATGCTCTGACCCTCAGGCCGACCACGACAGCCAGAGATGACAGCAAAGTCTCTTAGGGAACTAGTGAGCATACTTCCAAGACTGGTATTTTCCAGTATATTGCCCCGGGTTTCTAGGAATCCGCCATAGCGAAGTTTGATATGCTGGCTCTATGCATAACCGTTCTCTTTGTTAGCTGTAATGTGTCGTAACTCCAAACTACTGGTTTAGGAGTTTTGTCAGGTGACAACAGTGCTTGAGTTGGTAAAAAGCACAACCCCAGGGGATGGATCACTCCTTCCAGAGATTGGGAACTTTGGACCAGGGAAGTCGTATCCCAATGCAGTAACATCCTTACAGATGTCGGGGCGCTTGAAGCAGTGAGAGTGACATCCCGGTGGATCCTTTCAAAAGCGAAGGAGTCCCGCAGGGCAATAATGGAGCTATTTTTCCCTACCACCAATACGTTTATTACCCGTAACTCGGTATTAGGGTTTTCTTTGATTGAGATGCATGATGTCTTTGGTCTCCCAATTCTTAGAGAATTCTATGAAGAATTTGTCCCCCTCAATTCCATTTTAGAGAGATGGACAGAAGAACTCCGCGATATCTTCCAGCAATTTTTTTCTTTGGCAGAGACGTCCCGTTATAGCCATCACAAGTTCAAGGCCGGGACTTAGATAAAGAATATGCTACCCAAGGGACCAACCAGGAATATTACATTCTTAGAAGATCCAAAAGTCTTAAAAAAAAAGGTGGTAACTGTAGACCCTTCTTCATTGAGTCCCAGGCGAAAGGTGCCTAAGTACATCACATCTTACGTTGATTACCCAGAGTTCCTCCCTTATTTGGAGAAAACTTGTTCTGGTCTTATGTCGAAAAGACGTCTTGTTGCTGCCTATTCGACTGTTTGGTTATTAGAGGTGATCTTCCCTATAGCGGGCAAAGAAATTCGAGGGGGCTGCATCTACCCTACCTGCAAGATGGCCTTGGGAACAAGATTTGTTTTAGCTCCGGCTTTGGTCAGCTATTTGTGTACGAGGCTAAAGATGATCAGGTTCCTCGTGCGCTGTGCCAAGTCGTACAATAGATACTTTGGTAAGCACCTTTTTTTATGCATGGTTTGTATACCATTGCCGTGATCTACACCGTCTTGGTGAGCAAGAAGGTTTGCCATTTTACAGAGCTATCACCAATGGGTCAGACATGGGCCTTTCCCTTGATTTTGCCCGGAGGGTGGTAAATAACTTTAAAAGCTACGATTTCTGTAAGAGACCAGTTGTGGTTCGAGATTTTCATTGCACAGGCCTAGTTAGCAATCAGTGTCCAATTGATAAGGAAAATTCTCACACTAAGATCTTGTCGTTGACTACTTGGGAGAAAGAATGGCTTGTTTCCATTAGGCCTCCAGATTTGGTCTTTTGTAGAGAATGGTTGATTGACATCCAATCATACATTCCGGCGTGATTTAGTAAGCAATTCGGTTAATCGCAAGGAGTGCTGGGGTATCCAAGCCAAATAAGGGGGAGAATTGAGAATGCCACTCTTCAAGATGCATTACATGCGTGGCTTTTCTTCTCCGCCCTTTAATACTAGTGCCTCCTTCCAATTGCCGTAGTGCAATGACCGGGTCAACACCTCTGGTTTTCATCAAATGGTATGCCATTGGCCAGACTTCTATCCAGTATGCACTTCAAGATGATTTTACTGGGGTGGGGTTGTTACAGAATCGGAGGCTGATGGAACTCTTGATCGCAATCATCTGGATGCGCATGTCCACAGCGCATCCAAATGGAAGATTGGTCTCTATGAAGGGGGTATCGACTGGTGTGCACCTTGTAATGGCTACAAATATGGAGTTGAAAACCAGTCCACCATGGCTAGAAGGAAGAGACCAGATCGACCTCGTCATCCCACCTCAAGTACTGCCAAGCCCTCTCAGGCTTCGCCTTCGATAGTAGGAAGTAGATGAAACCATAGTTCATTCATTATTATTGTTTTTCAATTCTAATACTAGTTGTGTGTTTTAGGCTATTTTCCATTTAGCTTTTGATAGTTTAAAATACTGTTTTTAATAGTTTAATTCAAAACTTTCATCATTCAATTGTTTCTTTTAATATTCTGTTTTTAGTTAATTTTGACATTATTTTCTCACAAGTTTGTGGGATTGACCACATACTTACAATTCACTACACTACATAGTGATCTTGTGCTCTTGCGAATTTTAATTGTGTGCATACTAGTAGCTTATTTTTAGGTTACTTGGTGCATACCAAATTTTTGGCACCGTTGCCGTGGACTTGTTTGTATAGAATAGTGTTAAAGCTTGTGCTTAGTGTAGTGTCAGAGTCTAGTTTAGTGTTTTTTTTTTTTATATATATAGTTTAGTTGAAGTTTTAAAGTGCTGCTATTTACTTTTTTAATATAGTATTTTTATACTTCAGCTATTTTAATTTCAGTTTTCTACCTTTTCTTACTTTTAGCGTATTATTTCTTTTGTAGGTGCTTACTTGCAGTCATAAATTCAGTATATGAAAGGTAGGCGATCTTAGGACTTAGCTATCATTGTCTACAATCCAGAAATTGAACGAACCTTTAGACGACATCGAAGGCAAGTTGAGAGGGAAAGATCCAATACACCACCCTCATCTAACTCAGAAGTGAAGAAACAAGTGTTAACGAAATCAAAGTCCTGAAAGTAAAATGGCTGACAAGAAAGAACGAAAATCAAAGTCCTGAAAGTAAAATGGCTGACAAGAAAGAAGAAGTGGTAGTGAACAATCAAAAGAAACCAATGAAAGATTCTCACATTCCCTTGCACAACGAACAGCCGTCCACCATTCTTTATCCACCTAATACGGCTGGTAATTTCAACCTCACCGCACAACTGTTGAATATTGTGCCACACTATCATGGGTTACCTAATGAGGATCCTTATCTCCATCTTAAGGAATTCTTTGAGCTGTGCGCGACACAACAAATACAAGGAGTTACCCCAGAGGCATCAGGCTACGTCTATTTCCTTTTTCTCTGAAGGATAAAGCTAAAATATGGTAAAACTCCTTGGAAGCAGGTTCTATCACCGCTGGCAGCAGCTAACTAGTAAGTTTCTAAAGAAATTTTTCCCTGCTCAGAAAACAAGGCAGTTTAGAAGAGTGACACTAAGATTTCAGCTCCGTTGACCAAGCTAATTTGTTTGGACTCCAGTATGTTGAGGCTAATTTTTTGTTGCTTAAGGAGAAGCTTACTACAGCCCAGTGTTGACCTTACTGACTGAGAGCGGAGGATTTGTGATCTATATTGAAGCTTCAAAGGTTGGGTTAGTGGTTGTGTTTTTGATGTAGAATGGCAAGGTAGTGGCTTATGGATCTAGACAGCTAAGAGATCATGAGAAGAAATATGCCACACATGACTTGGAATTACCAGCGGTAGTTTTTTGCCTTGAAACTTTGGGAGACATTATCTTTATGGAGAGAGGTTTGAAGTTCACTCTGATCATAGAGCTTGTAGTACCTTTTCTCACAGCAAGATTTGAATCAAAGGCAATGTCGTTGGTTAGAGTTGATGGCTGATTATGACTTTTTGATTCGGTACTTTCTGGCAGAGGGAATGTAGTTGCAGACACGTTGAGCCAAAAGTCAGGCACTTGGCTAGTTTATGCGTAGAGTGGGATTTAGTTGAGACGTTCAGAGACTTGGATGTTGAGATAGAGTTGGTCAGTTGGAAGGTGATGTTGGCAGCCATGTCGGTTTCAAAACCGCAGTTGATTCAGCAGATTAAGGATAACCAGTTTCAGGATCCAGAGTTGGCCAGAATTAGAGACAAGATTGCAGATAAGCCAAATCTCAGACTTGAGGATGGTGTTTTGTATTTTCGGGATAGGGTTGTGTGCATCGTGAATATTCATTATTGGTGCGCCGCACATTCACTTTTATAATAAAAGAAGACAAATAAGCTACTTCTTCCTCATTTCGCCCATTCCTAAACGTTTGCAATGAGTAGAGCTCCTCCTCCCTTTTACTTCTTTCTTTCTTCTTGAAAAACTCGTGTATTCTTACAAAATTAGAGATTAACCACCGTTATCGCTTTCAACACAGCTCAAGCTTCACATCTACGCCAATTTCACATTATTTCCCCTGCCAGCAATCCTCTAAACAGACAATATCATGCTGTAGGGCTATCTTAGTGTAAGTTCCTTGATTCTAAGATTGGAGCTAATGACTAGGGGATGGTTGTTCTTAATATATTGTTGTGTACGTCTTAATTGGATTTTTTCTCTTCATAGGATATGAGTAGAGGCCGCCAGACTGGCTACTGCGGTGTCCTGGTTGCCCTAGCTTGGATGACAGAATCCATGGGCTTCTGCAAATTGTGATAGCACGGCAGCAGGCCTCCAGTGAGAAAGTCGCCGCCAGAATGACTAGATCGCGACGAATAATAAGGCTCATGCTCAACTTCAAGCACAGTACAAGCTCAGACTGCAGAGATACTTAAGAGACATCTCAACAAGCCTCGTCTCCTTAGGTGGTGATAGCTCGTCGGTGCGGATCCTAACACTCTTTATGAGAAGTTTCGGAAGATGGGACAATGGGGGATTGCTGGGATTAAGAATCCACCTGAGGCTGATGAGTGGATGTTGCATACCAATAATTTTTAGAGGTGATGGTAAGCTTGGGACGTCAAAAAGCTCTCCTTGGTAGCTTATATGTTCAGGATTGTATAGACGTGGTGAAAGAGTGTGAGGGTACCCTTCCAGACCATGGATGATGATGTTGGCGTATACCGTCAAGACTCAGTTTAGGAGAAGGCTCATACTGGAGCATGTGGATGCTAGGAAGCGCATCAAGTTCAAGTAGTTGACACGAGGGGAGTATGACAGTGGGCGAGTACATACTTCAGTTATCTGGTTCTCTAGTATTGCCTGTAGTAGAATGATATAAAGGCCAAGAAGGTGAATAGCTTTTTAAGGGTCCTCCGACCAATGATACACAATGTACTACATTGATGAGACTTGCCGCCTTTGATGAGGCTGTCAACAAACCCTATTCGTCTGAGGAGAATGCGAAGATCCAACAAAGTGAGCCAAAAAGTAAGGAGTGGCAGTAGACCCTGACCATTATTCCTAGGATTTAGTGCTAATTAAGTGTGTCATCAGTTCACTAAGTGGGTTTGGATGTTTTCTGTTTAAGTTTGACACTTAGAATAGCTTTTCTATGCTTTGGGAAAGTTTGGAGGGCCATTGAACCTAGTTTGATACCCTTAGGAACCTTCGTGTATTTTCAGAAAAGTGTGTGTGCGTGGTGCGTGTGCGTGTGTGTTTGGGGGGCGGGGGGGTGTGGGGGGCAGCATTTCTAAATTCTGAAAAAACTCATTTCTTGATCCCATTGATAGAGAATAACATTCCCAACAACTTTGGTTTCAAATCCCCACCCATTCGAAGCCCCGAAAAATAATTTTCCCGCCCTAGGGGCAAAACAATCTTTTCACATTGAAATCTGAGCTCAAATTTCGTGGTCCTTAAACCATGGCGACTTGTGCCTTTCTAAAACTAGATTAATAATTAGAACATTTTTCCTCTTCTTCGCATTCATCTAAGGCCCGAAAATCAGAGTTTTTAAGCCCATGAATATTCATTATGGTGCGCCCCACATTGCACTTTATATTAAAAGAAGAAAAAATAAACTCCTTCTTCCTCATTTCACCCATTCCTCAATGTCTGCAAACCAGCTGAGCTCTCTCCCTTTTTTTTCTTCTTTCTTCCTTAAAACTCAAGGAATTCTTACCAAATTAGAGAGATTTGACCACCGCCATCGCTTTCTACACAGCTCAAGCTTCACATCTACGCCAATTGTAGGATTGGGTGCTACATGTACTTGGGGGATGGGCTGTTTCTTAATATATTTGTTGTATATGTCTTAATCTGCCTTTTTTTTTGGCTACAGGATATGAGTAGAGGACCACCAGAACAAGCTACTGCAGGTCCTCGTTGCCCTAGCTGGATGATAGAATCATGGGCTTCTGCAGATTACGATAGCACAACAGTACGCCTTGAGTAAGCAACACTCTCGTCAGAACGACCTTGATAGTGAAGCAGAATGAGGCTCATGCTCAATTTCAGGCACAGTTACAAGCCCAAATTGCGAGATACTTAAGAGACATCTCAACAAGCCCCATCTCCTCAGGTGGTGATAGCTCTTTGATGCAGATCCGGGATGCTCTTTATGAGAAGTTTCGAGATGGGGCTATGGAGATTGCTGGGGATTATGAATCCACCTGAGGCTGATTAGTGGATGGGTGCATACCACCTATTTTCATGAAACTAAGATCCCAATTGGACTAGACCATTCATTAGTGAGAGCTGTGTATTTTCACGGGGCCATGGATATTGTGAATCCAAAATCTGGGGAAACTGTCAAAGTTAATGGTCAAAGGCTGAAACCTTTCCTAGAATTTGAGAGATAAAAATGTTATGAGATCCTTCTAGAAGATCCTGTTGTACCAACATTAACGGGCCTTGAACTGACAATGACCCACATTCATGTATATTACATCGTTTTTCATTCTTTATTGGACATGGGATTACTATAGAAAAATCATCAGATGATTTCTTCCCTTATCCCTACCATATATTTTTTCCTTAACATTCGTGTAAACAAACTCTATTTTTCATTGAAATATGCATACATCTGTCAAGATTCTGGATAGGAAGCTTTAGTGTCGAAACTTGGGATTTTCAAAGAAAAATAGGATGACATTCTGATGTTTAGCCTTGTAAGTCTACCTGTTTCATCCGGACGGTTAGGCCAACCAACATCATTGATTAATTCGGGCGAGCTAAAAAGGGTTTGCCATTTATGGGGACCGTAGAAAAAAAGATGAAGAGAAAAAGAAACTATAGGGATATACAAAAAGAAAAAGGTGACAACACATAAGAGATGGGTTTGCTCCCCATCTCCTATATGACAAAGCTTAAATTTCACCCAAATAAAACCAAAGCTAAATTCACCCTAATAAAACTCTATGTTGATAAAAAAAGAGAGAAGAATAGAAAAAAAAAAAAAAAATAGAGAATCATCTCGCGCCTTATGAAAAAATATATGCGAACGCCGTCACAGTTGCTTTGAGAGTGAAACTTATGAGACCCTAAATCTAGGAAAGATCGGAGCATTTGAGGGAGATTTTGTTTTCCATACATCATAGCGGAACATTTGAAAGATGATTGATATACACACTTATACAAGGCACACAAAAGTTTGGTTATTTGAAAAAAGAAAAAGAAAAAGAAACTTTGAAATTAGAACGGTGAACCGCGAATTTGAGTAGCTGAGATTTTGATTAATCTGGGTTACACAAGAGTTACCGAGATAACTTGATTTCCTTCTAAAAATTTCTTTATTTTTATTTCTTATAGGTGTTTTTAGTGTAAATGAATTTTGTGGGTAAATTCAATGCCAACCTCACAAGGCACAACTCGTCCATTAGGGGAAAATAAGGGGTTTAAGGGCTGTGCATACATTAAATGCAGTTGGGAGAGCCAGCGAAATGAATTTTCAATTTGTTTTTCCGCATGTATCATTTTTTTTTTTCTTAGAGTAAGTTAAAAATTGTTCCTTTAAGCTTTTGTTTGGCTTAAGGACTAGAAAAAAGAAGGTTTTGGGTTATGATATTCCACAAAGTTGGGTAAAAAGAGCCATTATTTCATTGGCATTTTGTGGAACCTTAATTAGGACGCAACTGCGTCATGATTTCATGATTTCAATGCATATGAGCATAAATTGGGAATTTCAATAAGAATCAGTTAAAAACCATTAATCTAGCATGAATTTTTGGAGTTGGTAGTTTGCATCACCCTGGGTCAAACCAATTAGACTCTAAGCATGTGGCCTCATTGCATTAATTCATTTGGCATAAATTGCTTTAGGTAGGCCCCATGCATTGCATTTTATTTAATTCATTACAAGTGATTAAGTTGTTCCACTGTTGTAGGAATTATCATAGCAATGGGGGGCCACGTGGAGAGAAATTTGAAGAACAAAAGAGAAAAAAAAAAAAGAAAGAAAAGAGGGAAACCACGCATCACTGG
>QPKB01000453.1:0-31736 GCA_003546025.1 Camphora micrantha
AAGGCAGGCCCAACGGCCTCCTCCTCGCACTCCGCCTCAAAGGGAGGGTCTCCTGCACCTGGTCACCAAAATACAAGCATCAAACACGACGGTTTGGCAAGAAATCATTTTAAGTGAAAGCATGTAAAACAAGGTTTAATCGAGAATATACTGAAATACTTTACTGAACGTAAAAACAATACTTACGAAACACTTTTCTAAATCGAAGACAAACTAACATGAATGCATAACATATATATCATGAATAGTAAATCCACAAAGAGCCCATCCTTTCTCTATCATTTATAAATGAAAAGAGTAAGCACGCACGACAAGCACGAATATACATAATATAGCACGACACGATTCCCACAAAAACGGGATTCCGACCGCGGAACCGGACACGCACGATGTGTAATAAATACACTACTAATCTGCAGTTAGTTCACATGTTTAAGGACCCCCAGACAGTGGATCAGACTGAAAGGGTAGTCCAAGCTCTGTGGTGTTCACTTGAGTTCATGAATGCACAAAACACGCTAAACACGATTCAAACATATCGAAAATAAAAGGGGAAATCACTTGTCACGACAAGACGAGGCACGACTAGCAAAATGCATAATATATATGCTCACAACTTATAGAAGTGATCCCCATTTAAATACTTGAAACACATCTTAAAACGAGCTTGCAAACTTGATTTCAAAACGAGTACACGATGTAACTTGCGGTCTTAAATCAACGCTTAGAACACGATAATTTTATCAAGTACATACTTAGGCTATTCATTGACCATTGGTTGATTGGAACTCTATGTTTAAAATACAAGGATTGGTGTCCCCGAAGTTAGTGCATAGCATGGAGTTCCATTCACACAATGTCTATTTAAAGTCCTTAATATAGCCTAGTTTTCAAATTTTAAAAGAAAAAGCAAATGGGCAAAAATCTGCATAAACAGTAAAATCTCAGTGTGCCCGGTCGACCGCGCCTTGGCCGGTCGACCGCGTACACTGTGAGCCCGGTCGACCGGCCAAGTCCCGGTCGACTCAAAGTTGTAACTTTTATTCAGTGAATAGTGTTTTGGTCAGGTTCCAGAGAACCTGACCCTGTGTCGCCGGTCGACCGCGCCCCTGGCCGGTCGACCGCGTGAACTGCAGGAACAGTCATTCCCGCAGTGCAGCAGGTCATCTAACTGGGACCAAAATCTAGTGTCCCCGGTCGACCGCGCCCTTGGCCGGTCGACCGCGTACACTGCAGAAATCAGAACCCAGTTCAGATTTCTGCAGTGCACTGGTCCTTCTTTCATTCCTTTCTTTTCTACAATCTTTCCAACCTAATTAGCAAACTAAATACATGAATGAAACATGCTATCAAGGCTCACATTGGTACATTATTTCAAACTTAAATCAAGTAATAAACCTAGAATCCATTTCATAAACCTTCAAACCCTTTCTTGTCAAAACAAATCCAAACTTCAACCAAAACAAGACTCATTTCAAAAATATGAAATCTGAAAGTTTGGAAAGCTATTAGACATGCTTGCATTATCTAAAATAAGATCACAATCATGAAAACCTAATAAATCAAAACATTAATACCAAATACAAATCCAAGAACACACATGCACAACAACTTAAATAGATCACTTGCCTTAGCCAAATGAACACAAGATCTTCTTCAAGCACTCCTAACCAAAGGTCAAGCCAAGAACTACAAAATACCCATGAAATCCATTCAAAAACTCACCCAAAAATGCAACCCAACAACCCATTTCAAAATAGGGGTTACAAGTTAGAAAAACATGATCTCTAAGAGTAGAAAGAACTCCATTAAAGAGATGGTTGAAAGCTCTTACCTAGAGGTGCCCAAACGAAATGCAAAGAAGACAATGGAGATCTTTCTCACAAGGAAACTTCAAGAAAATGGTATAGATGGAAAGCTTGTCTTGAGAGGAAGAAGATGGTGGTTTTAGAATTTCATTTGGAGACTTATAGCTCTTGCATTCATGAAGAGAAGGAGAAGGGAAAAGGAGGTTTTTCAATCTAGGGCAAGGAAAAGTTGCAGGATTTTTGTTTGTGGAATGGGGAAAGGGAAAGGGGAAAGTAGCTTAAGTGTTTAGACAAGTGGGTCCCCTTTAGTGCCAATCTTGCATGAGTCAAAACATGATCTTGTGGGCCTCAAATGAAGTTGACGAAGAAGGATAAAACGATCATCGAAATATCTAGTTTCCAAAAAGTATATTTTTGACATGGTTTTGGGATCTCGAAAATCATGTCCAGATTTGAGTGTGAAAAGGCTATTTTACCCTTTTTGGCCAAAACTTGAGTTTCTGGGCTTCAAACACAAATGAGTTAAACACGAAAGTTGCACATAATCATAAAACCAATCAAATGAAATGAAAATCACGATTAACACAAAACCAAACACAATCTTCCCACGCTTGCACGTACACCCAGGCCTTCCTGAGTGAGCCTAATAAACACTAAATGTTCTCGAACTCCCCCAAAGCTATATAACCATGACTAAAACTAATCACATTCTAACCCACGATAACTAACCCAAATCAAGACTAAGCACACACTAAGCAAACACTATTGGGTTAATCCTGGGTTGGGGTTTGACAGAGGGAACCTGCTTTTGTGACAAGGACCTTCAGGAGATTGATCCTCGAGATCAGGTATACTGTGTTGGACAACAGATAATGACGTAGCTTTTGTACAGCAAACATCACTGCAAGACATTCCTTTTCGACTGGAGAGTAGCGATGCTCTGCACCTATCAGCATGCGGCTGAGATAGTATAGAGCAGCTTCTTTTCTCTCGTGATTTCCTTGTGCAAGTAGAGCTCCCAAAGAGTGGTCGAGGGCTCTTGTGTACAAGATAAATGGTTTTCCAATTGTGGGGGCAGCCAGTACTGGAGGTTTGGTCAGGTATGACTTGATGTCTTGGAACGCAGTTTCGCATTCAGCATCCCAAACAAAGTCCACGCCCTTTTTCATTAAGCGGGAGAATGGACGGCATTTCCCTGACATGTTGGAGATGAACCGTCGAATGTATGCCAATCTTCCTTGAAGCCCTTTTATCTGTCTTAGGGTTTTTGGGGATGGCATTTCTAGGATAGCCTTGAATTTGATAGGGTCAAGCTCTATTCCCGCTTTCCGAACTACGAATCCGAGGAACTTACCCGATGATACACCGAAGAAGCATTTTAGGGGATTCATTCGCAGTTTGTGCCTGCGTAGTCGGAGGAAGACTTCTCGAAGATCTTTGAGATGGTCTTCTTTCCTTTTGCTTTTGACGGCGAGGTCATCAACGTAGCATTCGATCGTCTTATGCTGCATATCTTGGAATATCTTCATCATAGCTCTCTGATATGTCGCACCAGCATTTTTCAGACCAAATGGCATTACAGTGTAACAATACACGCCAAATGGAGTCCGAAATGATGTGTGTCTTTCATCTTCAGGATGCATTTTTATCTGATTGTACCCAGAGAAACCATCCATGAATGTCATCCGCTCGAATCCACAGGTGTTGTCGATCATCACCTCCGGTATGGGGAGCGGAAATTCATCTTTAGGATATGCATTGTTCAGGTCTCTATAATCAATACAGACCCTAATCTGCCCATTTTTCTTTGTCACTGGGACGATGTTGGCCAACCATTCAGGATGCTGTTCCTCGCGGATGAAGCCAACGTTTTTGAGTTTCTGAACTTCTTGTTCAATTTTGTCCATTATGTCAGGACGAAATCTTCTTTGGCCTTGTTTGACAGGCTTGATATCTTTTTGTAGATTGAGTTTGTGAACTGCTATTTTGGGGTCTAAACTAGGCATTTCAGCGTAAGACCATGCAAAACAATCAACAAACTCACGAAGAAAAGCGATATACTCGGGTAACTCATCATCCTTTATATTCTTGCTTATGAATACAGGACGTGGGCTATCTGGCGTTCTCAAGTCTATCTTTTGAACAGAATCTTCTGTTGGAAGACTTGAAGGTGGTTCCTCTACAATATTTTCGGAGGCTTCCAACTCAACAAGACCTTCCGGAGTTTCAAAGTTATTCTCAGACCAAGGCTGTGCTTCTGACCACGGGTCTTCTTGATCGGCACTCTTCTCAAGACTCGCTATGAGATGGTCCCAATCACCTGTTGAAACTGGATCGAAGACTGTGCACTTCTTTTGGAGATGATGGTTCTTCTGGACCAGAAGACTGTGCATCTGTATCATCGGACAATTCCTCTTCATCATCAGAGAAATCGTACCAATTGGAGGAGCTTCCTGGATCCTTGACGGGTAACTCTTCAAAGAGATATCCAGGGAGATCAATATCTTCACAGACACGAGATGTTGAGGCTTCGTCGGCCAGACAACTTTGTAGCCTTTGGGTCAACTGTCTCATGGGAGCATCAGGGTCGTAGCCCAGTCTGTATGAAGACTTTTCTATATGACGATAGAGTTTCCAATCCTCCTGCTGGCCTTTTGTCAGGGTGGGCTCCAATGGTACGAGAATACCGCGGCCACCTCCCAAGCCGATTGGATTTCGAGCGTCATAGCCCATTTTCTTCATGATAGCTTGCACCATTGGACTATACAAGGATAGTTGTGGCATACCTTCGTTTTGGAAAGGATCAAGCGAAGAGTTTGATGAAGAAGCCGCCGACCTGTGGAAAAAGATCGGCTTTTCTTCTGGTGAGGTTGTCGAAACAACGAAGGAAGCTGATGCTGGATCGTCTATACCAGCAGGTGCCTCCAATGGAGTGAGAGCAGGTTGAGCTTACTGAGTATCAGCTTGGCTTGACGACGTGTCGTCTTCTGTCTCTGAATCCGAATCTGTGTCTTGCATAGTAGACACAAAGGAGATGACAAACTTGCCCCCAGGCTTTTGTTTGGTCTTTTTTGCCTTGGTAGTGATCACTAGCGGCTTTGAAGACTTGAGGGAGACAACAAAAGGAGATTGGTTGCTCTCCTTGGTTTTGCCGGATGGTTGATTTTCTTCCGGTGATTGCTGAGGAGCCTTGCCTTTATCTTTCTGGAAACTTTCGGCAAAGGATGCTATTTCTTTCTCCTTTTCTTCGTTTTCATCTTTGTACATCTGCGAGTCTGCAAAATGGACTTCTTTGCCTTTGAAAGGCTTTTTGTCCGCAAATACCCGATGTACCAAGCCGTCGTCGCCAACAAACTTGATGCACTAATGAAGAGTTGAAGGAACAACACCACTCTCGTGTATCCAGGGGCGTCCGAGAAGGATGTTGTAGCATGAGGGGGTCTTTATTGCATATACAGTGACTTCAGAGATAAGATCACCAATTTGCAACTTGAACCTAATCTTGCCGATAGGCTTCTGAGCGCTTCCATCGTATCCAAAGATGGACACGGATGTGTGACTCAGCTTGCTAGGCGGGATGCCCAACTCTTCGAGTGCCGAAGTAGAGATGAGGTTGAGGGCAGAACCCGGATCGATCTGTACTCTGTGTATCGGCATCTCTTTGATGTACCCTGTAAAGTATAAGGGCCGGTTGTGCTTTGTTTCGCCTAGTAGGAGGTCATCCTTAGTGAAGGCGATAGTTGCACTTGCTGCTTTTTGAACTGAGAGGCAATCATTGCAAGATCCCTCAGTCTTCTTCTTTTCTCCTTTTGAGGAGGTATTTGATTTTTTAACCCTATAGTCCATTTCAATTTGTAGGACTTGTGGGGCATGCTTGTCGACATCCACATTCAGTCTTTGCAGTTCTGAAATGAGACTATCACGAGTTTGGGGAGACATTCGTAATAAGTCTAGGATGTGCAGACGTGCAGGTATGTGTCTAAAGTGCTCAATCAAGTCATACTTGAAAGCCTCCTTAGGGCCTGCATTCTCATTATTGTTGCCACTTGGGGCGCTTACATTCTGTCCCGAAGGATTTACATAAGAAGAAGAAGTTAGATTGTAGTTTTTGTGGTAATCCCGGCCAGAGTGGGTACCTTTAACAACTTCGAGAGCTTTTGGAGACGGTTCTTCATTCGGAAGTCCACCCTCTGGATGCTGAAGATGCTTCCGTGTTAACCTTACCATCCTCAGTGACTGCATTGCATGGAGCATTTTCCGGGAACAAGTCCTGAACAGCATCCAGCAATTTGTCTTCTTCGTTTACAATTTCATCGGTCCAGACATCACCCATGAGGTTGGGCATCTGGGACCAGTTGACTGGGTAGACTTCATCGGTAGAGACGTCTTCATGGTAGTCAGCCAGAAGAGGTTTGTACTCTGATATGACAGTCTCAGGAGACAAAGGTTGAGAAGATGCCATATGGGAGTTTGTGGCCTCGGCAGATGAAGCTCCAGAGGCGCTGTCGTCTCGAACTATCGCATTGCAAGCAATAGGAAACGTCTCCGGAACGGATTGTTGGGAGTCAGATTCATCCTCTGATGTAAGGGGATCATCCACCCAACAGTTTTCTTCATTTTCAGGAGTTACTGGAGGGGACTCCTGTAGATTTTCCGGGACCACCGGTTCTGGATTGCGATGAAGCTGATTGATGTGATCTTGTCCTTGCTCTATGGCAAGACGCTGCAAGATCCTTGCATATTCTTCGAGATCAGGCATAGGAGCTAGATCTTCTTCTTCATCTACTCCTTGTGGTTCCTCCTGATCGGGTTCTACCGGAGCATTGGCAGGTGCTGTGTCAACAGCATTTTCCTGAACAACCTCTTGGTCTCCTTCATCATCAGACCAAGATCCCTGTGGTTGTAAAGGGTTATAGCAGATCACCGGCATGAGGTGGGATTCAGGGATCCATTCCTCGTCGGAGAGGTATTCTCCTGTTTCGAGGGATTCCTCCCATTCATCGGTGTCACTGGCGGTGTCACTGGACTCGTACCCATCCATGGGGAATCCAATTACTGAATTGCAAGAGTATAATGCCCCCTGCATGTCTTCAGTCTTTAGTAGTAATGGCATGAAATCACGAAGGGTGGATTTCTTTGCCGGCCTCGAAGTCTCGGAAGGAGACTTTTCTGCTGCCCCCAGTGAAGGGGTAGGGGAAGTTTCTGTCCTTTCAGGAACTTCTTGTTTTGGTTGAGCTTTCTCCTGCTGTTTAAGCTTGCGGAGTTGTCTCCTGGCTTGCCTTCGCTGTCGAGCGGTCGGCTTTGTTTTGACGATCTCCCAGTTTTCATCTTCCAGGAGATAGGGATGTACCCATATGGGATGTCCATCTGGTGTTGGGCACGAGACTAGCTCTTGGGATGTTTGAGCCATTTTTATCACCTTGAAGGAAGTAGTGACCTTATTCTTTGGTGACTTTTGTGTTTGTCCATACGACACCATGTTGACGGAGGCAGACCCATAGTTTTTGTCAAAGGTGATGACTCCGTTTTTCCACATCTCGTTGATCTTTTCTCTCACAACGAAGCATTGGTTGAGAGGATGCGAGATCATCTGGTGATATGGACAGTACCGGGGATCGTTGGTTTTGCCAACATCTCCTGGTCTTTTGGGTTCAGGCAGGGTGAGCTTCCCGTTTGCCAAGAGAGCCTCGAAGATTTCTTCGACATCTTCATTGAACGGGTATTTCTTTTCTACTCGTTCTTTGAAGGCATCAGAGAGTTCAGGTCTCTTACCTGCACCTTTGATTTCAGCTTTCTTTGGTGGCTGCGGAGCTGACTTGGTTTGCACATTGAAA
Source organism: Camphora micrantha (assembly GCA_003546025.1). Lineage (NCBI taxonomy): Eukaryota > Viridiplantae > Streptophyta > Magnoliopsida > Laurales > Lauraceae > Camphora > Camphora micrantha. The sequence goes on from QPKB01000453.1 coordinate 7,643, forward strand.
ACCTCCTGTTTCTTTTGCTTCGAGGTTGCAATGGCGGTCGGCTCCTTCTTTGATGATTTCTGACTGCTGAGGTCTTTGATCACCGTCTCAGCCTCCATAGATGCTTCTAGGAGTTCTCCCAGATTCTTTGATTTGTTACCGATAATCATGGAGCGTATCTTTGCTCTCATGTTGTTACGGCAGATGTCGACCAGCGACGCTTGTGGCAGTACGTCTGAACATTTGTACGCCATTGCCTTTCACTTGTGAATGTAGTCGTATGTCGACTCATTCTCTCCCTGTTTTAGGCTGCAGAGTTGAGCCATAGTCACAGGATGATCCTCACCTTTGAAGTGAGTTAGGAAGCGTGTCTCCATCATGGCCCGGTTTTGGATAGAGTCCTCCTGAAGAGTGGAGTACGAATCAAAGGCCGTACCTTTTAGGGTACTTGCGAAGAGACGGATCTTGAGGGCGTCTTGATCCGCTATGGCTCCCGTCAGGATCTTGAAATGGATGACATGTTGTCTGGCCGAGCCCTTCCCCGTATATGTTTGGAGAGTGGGCTGTTTGAATTTGGTAGGAAACGGTACCGAGTCCATCCATAAGGGATATGGCGGCTTGATTCCATGTTCCTTTAGTGAATCCTCTTCCTTTGCTTTGGCGAGGATATCGTCAATGTCCCTTTTGGTAAGGGCGCGTGACTCATTTACCTCCTCCTCGTGGTGACTTGGAGGAACTTCATTATTTGGTGGACGTTGGAGGGTAAGAAGTAAGTTCTCCATGAGAGCTTCTATTCTCTGTTGTCCCTGCTCCAGCTGCTAGATGCGTGTGTGTGGCTACGTCATCTTGCGGCGGAGGCTGCTCAGCATTTGTGACTAAGACGTTCATCCTTTGAGAGTCGAATGAGGATACCGTCTTGGTGACTGAGCTGGAGCTCATTCTTTTGGATGAAGAGCTCGAAGAGTGATTACTCCGGTGTCCTTGACTTGAAGGAGTGGGAGAATCTTCTCTATGTCTTCGCGCCCGGGAGACGCTGCGAGTCACCGATGGCTTGACATGGATTTTTGTTGCTGACTTCTGGCGCCTTCTGGTTTTGCCAACCATATGGACAGTAGCAACTTGGTTGGGTGCTTCTTTTTTGACCCATTTTTGAGAGACCTGGAGCGTGGAGTGCTGGGCTCTTTGCTTCTCCAGTCTCTTTTGCCGATACGCCGCGCGGCGACGCATACGACGAGCGATTTGAGCTTCAGTTAGCTCGGGCTGTGCTCTAGCCACGAAGGAAGTGGTCCCTCGCGCGCAGCAGCTGAGCTTGTCTTCTTTGTAATTTGGCAAGGACAGGATCCGGATGCGGTCCTTAGCCTGTCGCAGCGAAGCTTTAAATTTGGCGAGCTCGGCCCCTGTTGAGATGAAGGGCCGAGTTGCAGGAATACAGGCCTTGACAGGTTCTCGCTGAGGCCTGATGATGCACGACTTGATCCTGGGCTTATAGGAACAAGCCGGCTCGTGCTGGGTGGATTTTGTTTGGTGGAGGGCTGGTTTCTCCTCTTTCGTGTACGAGAGAGGGTAGAACCGGTTCTCCTTGAGCGGGGCCAGGTATGGTGGCCTTGCAGATCTTTGGGACCTTCTTTGTTTTGGAGAAGGTCTTGGAGACCAAGTCTTGAGGTAGACCTGGTTTCTTGCAGGCTGAGGTTTCGCAGGGTTGTCGCGGGCTTCAGTCTTCTTGGCGGTGGCCCTTGGTTTCACGGTAGTGACGCGCCCAGGGGCGGTTCTCTACTTCTTGGCAGGAGTTTTTTCTTCTGCGGGAAGTGGGAAAGGTCCCAGCGACCCGAAGACGATGGACCGGGGAGCGGAAGTCGACCCGATGTCTTATGCTTTACCGAAGGAAGTGACACTTCGGCCGCTGGCGAGGCGCTTAGGAGCGCGTTTGTTTTGCTTCTCTTGAAGCATTAGCTGGTACTTGTTCTCGTTGAAGGTGATCGTCAACGAAGCTGCCATGTTAGTTTTTGAAAACCTTTCTTCTGAAACAAGACCAGATCCATTAGTAATCACAAGAATGTGGTGATCATAAATGGAAATAAACTATGGTTTTGTCTTTTCAATTTGCTCGAGGGGACAAGGCCCGGCCCAAGCAAGATGAAGAAGGCAAAAAGCCATAGAGTATACAATTGTTCTAAACGCAAGTATGAAAGGCTCAGAGTGAGCGTTCCAATGACTGCTAGAAGCAATTGTGAACCTTAATTCAGATTACCGAGGAGCGAGGCTCACTCGAGGTAAAATGATATAAGGTTGGGAGTACAAATGTGTCGGTCGCGAATACAGTAGACCCAAGAGGGTGTACTAGCACCGCTAGGCACAGATGTTGTAAATCGCATCCTTGAAATGGACACGAGATGGGATTTTTTGAAAGGTCAAGGTTGGGTTCATAAAAGAGAGCAAAATGGCACTCCAATCCGAACACGTGCTCAAACATTTCTGCGAGCACAGAGTCCGAAAGGGAAATAACCAGAATTTCTCGAATCTGGACCCAACAATGACGGAAGTTTTTTTTTTAGACAAGTCAGGATCAGATTCATCAAAGAGAGCAAATGACGTTCCAACCCAAACACGTGCTCAACATTTCTGCGAGCACAGTAATCCGAGGAGGAAGAGGTCAAGATTTCTCGACTTTGAACCCAGACGTGACAGAAGTTTTTTTTTGAAGATTTTTTTTTTGAAAGTCAGTATCGGATTCATCAAAGAGAGCAAATGATGTTCCAATCCAAACACGTACTCAACATTTCTGCAAGCACAGAGTCTGAAAAGGAAGAGATCAAGATTTCTCAAATTTGAACCAAAAATCGACGAAATTTTTTTTTATGCAAGATTCAACATTGGCCACCAACTAGAAAGGTGCCAAAGAATCAAAGTTCATGTTCTCAAATGAACGGGTCCCACCGGGTGTGCCAGCTTGATGGACCCGATTCTTCCCTCTCTCCCGCTGCCAACGCCCCGGGTCTTTCGAGGTACGGCGGAGGGGAGGAGAAAAAAAGTAAAGGGTATCAACATTTTGTATGGGTATGCCAATTTCACTTTTCTACTTGGAATCTTGGAATGGTGATCCGAAGATCCACCTTCACAAGTAGAAAGGGGAAATAAAACTTTTTCTAGTTTCCCATTGCACACATATTTTAAGAAAAGAGACAAAGGTTTTTTTTTTTAAATGCCGTGAAAGGCAATTTTGCCGTAAAAGGCGATTTACAAATCTTATCCATTATGAAAGACAAGAATTGTGATTTTTTTGTCTCTTGAAAAAAAAATACAAAGTACAAAAGGAAAAGCAAGAAAAGAGATCTAACTTCTTATTCGATTGTGGGGACACGTTCAGATCGACGGTCGCGAGCCATGTATGGGCTCCGCCGTCGTCCATGCAGATGAGAACATGATTCTTAGATTCTTGGCTTGGCCTTTTAACCTTAGATTTTTAAAGGACAAAGACCAAGAGAATGTCTTATATCTGATAAAAAGCTAAGTAAACAGGCTGAAAAGCCACGTTTTAGCCATGTTGGTAGAAGAAGGGAGGTCCTTGGGGGGATGGCCCCCCAAGGGTGCTTCAATCACCTTTTGGTGGTCTTGCAGCAGAGTTGCAGGAGTTCTGGATTTTCCGGGCAATTCTCTGGACTTTGAGTGAATTTCTCTGGCGATTTCTCTGGATTTTTTTTCCCGGGTTTTTCCCTTTGGAATGCCCTCCTATTTATAGGCCTTGGGTAGCCATTTAGGAGGGTTTATGAGCATTGAATGCATTAATGCTCATAATGGGAGGAGTTACAAGTTTTAAATTATTTGTTTTGTAACTCCTTTTTCCTTGAATCTGATTGGCTGATGGAGAATAATGAGCTTTTAATTGCCTTTAATCTCCATAATGGGAGGAGTTTCATGGCTTTAATGCCATAAATCATTTGACTTGTAACTCCCATTTGCTTGCTTTTGATTGGGCCGTCCAAAATAATGAGTTAATGACCGCATTAACTTGTCATAAAACGGGTCATTTAACTTCATTAATTGGTCGCCAAGTCGCTCGAAGAGTCGCGGGCCGCGCCGCGTCTTTTGGAATTCTTCTTGCGATGATCGCCGGTGGATCCACATGTTCTTTGATGTCGGATGGCGATGCAATTTCAGACATTAATTAATGTCAACGTGCCGGCAACATCTGTCCTGTCGATTTCACGATCGGGCGGGCAGAAAGTGTGCTTTCTTTGTCGGCCGGTTGGCGATTTCGAGGCATCTAATGATCATCCAATGATTGCGGCGGCGAATCTGTGATGTTGACGAAGATCGACGGATTTCATCCACGAAACATCAGATTTTGGAAAAATCACAGGGGCCAATCAACTCGAAACGCGAAAAGGACCAGAAAAAGGGGTCTTTCGGCGACTTTTGGGTCGCCGGAACTCCATGGTCGCCGACGACCATGGGCCTTGGGCCCATTTGTTGGTCGTCGTCCGGTCGCCTTTTCTCCGCCGTTTTTCGACCTTTTTTGCTTCTTTTTTTTTCTTCTGTATTTTTCCTGACATTTCCCCTCATTTATTGGCTTGATTCTCCTGAAGAAAGCCCGATGAGAAGCCACGCAAATCAGAGCACAAAGTTTCCTATTTTTCTAGAAAGCCGAAGACTTTGTTGTGCGGTATTTGCCGATTTTTGTCAAGCGTTGAAACTAGGCCAAACGATGTCGGAATGACCTGAAATTCGATGTGGAGCTTCTTGAGCAGTAAATAAGACTAACCATGGGCTTTGGTTTGAGTTTTGAAGCCTTTTTGGGTCCCGCAAATGCTCGCCTTGATTTCGCTTCAAGGAAAATGCCGAGCTTTGAAACTAGGCCAAACGATGTCCGATTGACCTAAAATTTGACGGGGAGTCTTTTTAGCAGTAGATAGGACCAACCATAGGCTTTGGTTTGAGTTTTGAAGCCGTTTGGGGTCCCGCAAATGCTCGCCTTGATTTCGCCATGAGGAAAATGCCGAGCTTTGAAACTAGGCCAAACGATGTCCGATTGACCTAAAACTTGACGGGGGACCTATTGGAGTCATTTTGAGATGATCCATTAGCTCCAATTTGGATGCCATGATTCCGGGGTGCTCCGCCGCCGGCAGGCTTGATTTTGCTTCGGAGCGTCGAGGTCAGGTCAAACGTTGTCGGAATGACCTGAAATTTGGCATGGAGCCTTTTGGAGGTATTCTGAGACCATCCATAGGCTCTGATCGAAGTTTTGAAGTCTTCGACACTGTCGTTGCCGGGAGCTCCTGTCTGGCTGTCGGAGGAGTGAAGTTAGGCCAAATGATGTTGAAACGGCCCAAAACTTCATGTGTACCCCTCTTTTGGCTGCTTTGAAAGACCTTGCAGTTTTTGTTTGACTCTGACAAGATCTGATGCTTGAAGTGGCGCCTTCCTATTTATGGCAGGATGTGGCTCCATGAAGCTTTTGGTGTTGAAGGGACATAGTAATATTTTTGGTGTCAACACATAGGCATTTTATTTAAGAGAAAATCATCTTGTAAAGGTTATTGCTTAGCCTAAGAAAATCATTGTGTATAGGTTATTGCTTAACCTTGAAAAGCATAAGTGATGTATTTGTAAGGTTTGAGGTGATTCTAAACCTTAATTTATGCTAGTGAAATCCGGTAGGGTTGCCGGGAGTGGATGTAGGCATGTTGGCCGAACCACTATAGATGCTTGTGTCATAGTGATTGATCTTTTGTTTTTCTTTTCATGGATGATGCTCTTATGTTTGATACTATCAAGATTGTAGTTGTTAGTCCTCTTGTGCATGCTTAACTTAGAGATTGTTCCTCTTCACAAGAAAATTAATCTTTCTCAAAGCATAAGTGACTTAAAAGTTAAAAGTTTTAATTATTGGTCTAGTAAATTTTGGCTCACCCTATTCACAACCACCCCACCCCCCCCCCCCCCCCCCCCCCCCCCCCCCCCGCCCTTTAGGATTCGGTCTTGGACTTTCAATTGGTATCAGAGCCAAGTTGCTCTTGTTTAGGTTTAACCACCTAGAGTTAGATTCCTAGTAACTGTTTTTCTTTTGATTGCCACCATGCAAACTCATTTGGGTGAAGGCAATGCCACTAATAGACCTCCTTTGTTTAATGGAACACACTATCGTTATTGGAAAATTAGAATGCAAGTGTTCTTAGAATCCCAAAGCTTAGATGTGTGGAACATCATAGAAGATGGCTATCATCCTCCTACTACCACAGAAAAAGACTCTGAGGGGAATGTCATATCCATAAATATCAAACCTAAAAGTGCTTGGACTCAAGGGGAGAAGGATAGAGCAAATTTAATGCAAAGGCAAAAAGCTCTCTATATTGTGCTCTATCTCAAGAAGAATTTAATAGAATAGTAAATTGCAACTTTGCTAAGGAAGTCTGGGATACCCTAGAGACCACTCATGAAGGCACAGATCAGGTTAAGATAGCCAAAATTCAAATGTTGACCTCTAAATTAGAAGATATTAAAATGCTTGAAGAAGAAACATTTGACGAGTTCTACTCAAAATTCATGGAAATTGTCAACTCTCTTATAGGCCTAGTAGAAAAAATGGATGAATCTAAAGCTATTAGAAAGATTTTAAGATCTCTCCCAAAAAGATTCAAGCCCAAGATTGTTGCCATAATGGAAAGCAAAGATGTTGACAAAATCAAAATTGAAGAACTAAGAGGAAATCTCCTTACTTATGAATTAGACTTTGAAGTACAAGACAAAAAGAAAGGAATAGCTTTTTCCTCTCAATTAAAAGAAAATGAAAGTGAGATTGATAGTGATGATGATAATCCTTTATTTGTTAAATTTAAAAGATTCTTTAGGAACAACAAGAACAATAGAAATTCTGATGAAAGCAAAAGTCCTAGATTCCAAAGAAATCCCAAAGAATCATTTATTAAAAAGAATGTGCAATGTTAAAATTGCAAGGGGTTTGGACACATTGCTCAAAATTGCTCCACCCCTAAAGATTTTGAAAAAGGAGATAAGAAAGGAAAGAAAGCTTTAAACATAACTTGGGATGAGGAAGATGAAGATAGTGATAAAAATGAATCCCCAATTAATGAAGATGAAAATTTCCCTAATTGGCTTCTACTTTCATCTATTGAAGATAGTGAGCATAATACATTAATAGATGACACATTAGCGTTAGGGATTTTGTATATTGCAATTTGATGGATGCATCATGATTTTAATCATCATTTAAATTTTCACACATGCATTGATTTAGAAAATGTTGAAATCTTGATTTACACATGCATTGTTTTTTAGACTTGTAGAACTATTGATTTATGCATGTTTTGTTTTTAATCTTGGATGCATTTAATTTGAAAAGAAGTTTTATGAATCAAGCTAGCCTGTTTTAAATCTTTCAAATAATTTTAGGCTTTTTATGTTTCATGATTTTAAAACCACTTAGATTGAATTAAAATCATGTTTCCAAGCTTGATTTAATGGCCCAAAAGTCCCCTCAAAGAATTACTTTGAAATAGACTAATATGGGGAATTTGGTCCCTGAACCCGGTCGACCCACAGTGTGGTCGGTCGACCGAGCCCATGGACCCGGTCGACCGACCACACATGGGGTCGACAGGGAAAAGAGCCGTTGGGCTACTTTTTCAAACGGTTAGATTTTTTTACCGTTAAGGCCAGGTCGGCCGGGCTATAGTGGGGGTCGACCGGGGACACGCTAGAACTCATTTTTTGAGTATAAAATGAGGTTCATTCCCTTGAAAAAGGTTGTTGATAAAAGAAGAGAAAAGAGCCTTCCTTGAGGTGTTTGGAGGCAAGAAAAAAGGGAATGAATTAAGAGAGACCAAGGGGTCATTAGTAAAGCTAAAGCTTGGATTAATGAAGTTAAATCTCTAAGTAAGCTTTACTTTTTGTTAATCATATGTTTCATGCCTTGTTTAAATTATTGGTAAGTGATTTTTAGCATGATAACTATGATGTGTTGAATCCATTCTTCATTTAATCTTTGATCTAAGTTGAATTGGATTCTTTACCTTGATTTCGAACCAAGTTTGTTTTCAAATCTTCTTTAATCATGCTTAGCCAAAATCTTTGATTTCTTTTATAGCATGATTCATTTACTTGGTTGAATCTTTATTTGTTGTTTTCATTCATTTGAACCTTAGTTAAATTAGTTTGGTTTAGAAAACAACATAGCACATGCATCACATGTTTAGTGTTAATTAGTTTCATACAACTTGTGAGTCTTTGATTTTCATATCATCAACAAGTTAGTATTTTATACATGTGATTTGCATTTCACTTCAATCAAATCTTTGAGTGCTTTAAACTTTAAAATGCATTAAGCATACATTAATTGAGCCTTCATTTTAAACTTGATTGAAGTTTTCACACACACACTTCATGAGCATTCATCTTAGCATTTCATAGAGTGTTGTGTGAGTTGAATTAAACTTTCTTATCAGCCTATTTAAGAGGCAATTGTATTGAGCTTAAATTGTATCTCTTTGAGTGTTTGTGTAGACACTTCCTTGAGAGAAATCTTTCTTGTGTAAAGGTTATTGCTTAGCCTAGAAAAGCATCTTGGATAGGTTGTTGTTAAGCCTAGAAAAACAACATTGTTAGGTTATTGCTTAGCCTTTGAAAGCATATTGTAAAGGTTATTGCTTAGCCTTTTGAAAAGCATAAATAGTGGAAATCCGGTGGGGTGTTGGATCACAAGCCGGTAGTGGATGTAGGCATTGAGGCCGAACCACTATAAATCATTGTGTTATGGTGAATGCTTTGTGGTGATTGTTTTATTTAAGCTTCCGCATATTGTTTGTTAATCATCACATGCGACTAGTTAATTGTTAAGAAGTTAAAATTGGCCATAATTAGTCATAAAGTGTAGATCACCATATTCAACCCCCCCCCCCCCTAGGGTAAGGATCCCGGACTTTTAATTAGGACAAGAAGAAACAAATGATGAAGATGAAGATGAAGATATTGAAATTCAGCAAGCTTATGATGAACTGTATGAAAATTTGGAAATCTTATTTAAGAAAAAAAAAATTTCAAAGAAGAATCCAAAAGGCTTGTTAATGAAATAAAAGTTTTAAAAGATGAATTGAACTTAAGAATCAATGAGAAGATTGACTTAAAACACAAGTTCACCAGTCTAAATGAAAATCTAGCTCATGCTCAAAACCAAATTCATAATTTACAATCCAAGCTAGAATCTAGTCAACTTGAAACTAACTCTCTACAAATGAAACTTAACAAAGGAAAATTCATTGTTGATAAATTCACTTTGGGAAATGATAAGTTTTATCAAATGTTAGGGATGTATAAAATTTATGGTGATAAGAGTGGGATAGGTTTTGAAAGTTCCCCTAGTAACAAGAAAAATAGTTTCCAAATCATTACTAAGACTTTCCAAAAACCCCTAGTTGAGAGAAACTATACTTCTAGATGGACTTGTCATTTTTGCAATCGTAGTGGTCATTTAGTTCCTAATTGCCCATACAAATTTAGATTGTCTCTCAAAAATCCCTCTAGAATCCTTTTCAAGTTTGTCCCCAAGTCCATTCCCTCTAAATCTTTTTTATCTAGTTGGACTATGAAAGAAACACATGTTGAGAGTCTCTTAGTGCAAACCGCTTTGAAAGCTAAAGAAAACCCTACTTGGTTCTTAGATAGTGGTTGTTCAAAACACATGACAGGAGATCGATCTAGATTCAGCTCTATAGTGGAATATGATGGAGGAAACGTTTCTTTTGATGACAATAGCAAAGCTCAAATCATTGGAAAAGGAAGTGTGAAAGGAGATCAAATACCAACCTTAAATGATGTATTTCTTGTGGAAGGATTAAAGCATAATCTTCTTAGCATAAGTCAATTGTGTGATAAAGGAAACAAGGTAGTCTTTGACAGTCAATCATGCAAAGTGGTAAATGATAAAACCAACCAAGTTATTCTTACTGGATCAAGGACAAAAGGAAATATCTACATTATAGAAGAATCTGATGATAATGAGTCTAGGTGCTTGATAACTAAAGATCAAGAAAATTACTTATGGCACCAAAGGATGGGACACATAAATTTCAAATTGATGAAAATGTTGTCAAAAAATGAAATTGTGAGAGGGATTCCAAATTTGAGTGATGTAAAATCTGAAATTTGTAAGGCATGTCAATTGGGCAAACAAATCAAGAAGAGTTTTAAAGGTTTAAAAGATATATCGTCTTCTCGTCCTCTTGAACTAATCCACATGGACTTGATTGGTCCTGCACCTGTGCAAAGTATTGGAGGAAAGAAATTTATTTTGGTTATGGTAGACAATTACTCTCATTTTGGATGGATTGCTTTTCTTCATGCTAAATCGGACGCTGTAGACAAAATCATAAGAATTTGCAGTAAGATACAAGTGGAAAAAGATTGTAAAATTCGGAAGATTAGAAGTGATCATGGGGGAGAGTTTGAAAATGAAAAATTTGCTAAATTTTGTGAGAGTCATGGAATTAATCATCAATATTCTGCTCCCAAAACTCCTCAACAAAATGGAGTAGCTGAAAGGAGAAATAGAGTAATTCAAGAAATGGCTAGGACCATGCTTAACGAAAAGAATCTCTTTCGTAATCTATGGGCTGAAACTGTGAATACTGCTTGTTATCTTATAAACAGAGTTTATCTAACTAAGAATACTATCAAAACCCCTTATGAACTTTACTTTGATAGAAAACCTAACTTGGGGTATTTGAAAGTTTTTGGAAGTAAATGTTACATTCTAAGAGATAGGGAGCAGTTGGAGAAATTTGAGCTTAAATCTGATGAAGGAATTTTTCTAGGATACTCTGAAAGGAGAAAGGCATATAGAGTTTTCAATCGTAGAACCATGACCATAATGGAATCAGCTCATGTTGTTATCGATGATGTAAATCAAGTCGGAAGAATTCTACAAGATGATGATGAAGCTGACACTAATAATGAACAACCTATTCCAAAAGATAGTAATGATATCAGTCCATCCAAAGCCATTACTTCAACCAAATTAATGAAAAATCACACATTGGATAATATTATTGGAGATATCGGCAGAGGGGTTATGATCCGGAAACAAGTTCAAAATCTTTGTGCACATTACTCTTTTGTCTCTCAAATCGAGCCCAAGAATTTTTCTGAGGCTGAATCTAAATCTGAATGGATGGAAGCAATACAAGAAGAATTGAATCAATTTAAGAAGAACGATGTTTGGGATCTTGTCCCTTTACCCATCGAGAAAAATCGTATTGGCACAAAGTGGATTTATAAGAACAAATCAGATGAATCTAGCAATGTTGTGAGGAACAAGGCAAGACTTGTAGCAAAAGGTTATGCTCAAATAGAAGGAATTGATTTTGAAGAAACTTTTGCTCCAGTAGCTCGTTTAGAATCCATACAAATTTTATTGGGATATGCTAGTAGCATGAGAATCAAATTATTCTAGATAGATGTCAAAAGTGCTTTCTTAAATGGAGAAATTGAGGAAGATGTTTATGTTACCCAACCAGAGGGCTTTGAAGATCCTCATCATCTTGAATATGTTTACAAACTTAAGAAAGCTCTCTATGGATTAAAACAAGCACCTAGGGCTTGCTACGAAAAACTTACAAATCATTTGCTCGAAAATAACTTTGATTGTGGGAAAGTTGATAAGACCCTATTTATCAAGAAAATTGATCAAGACATTCTTGTTGTTCAAATTTACGTTGATGATATAGTTTTTGGATCTACTTCAGAGAAACTTGCTCAAGAATTTTCAGTATTAATGAGTTCCACTTTTGAGATGAGTGTGGTCAATCCCCTGCAATTTTTCCTTAGTCTTCAAGTTAACCAAATAGAGAAAGGAATTTTTCTTAGTCAACCCAAATTTGCTCTAGAAATTGTTAAGAAGTTTGGTCTAGAAAACTCTAAAATTAACTACAATCCCATGGGATCTACCTCAAAACTTTCTAGTGACCCCCATGGTAAAAAGGTAGACCAAAAACTCTATAGAAGTATGATAGGTAGCCTCCTCTACCTTACAACTAGCAGACCGGATCTATCCTTTAGTGTTGGAATTTGTGCTAGGTATCAATCAGATCCTTGTGAGTCCCATCTTAAAGCTGTCAAACGTATTATCAAATATATCAATGGAGCATCTCATTATGGCATCTAGTATCCTTGTGACTCCTCATTACAATTGATTGGATACAGTGATGCAGATTGGGCAGGATCTATAGATGATAGGAAAAGCACTAGTGGTTGCTGCTATTTCATAGGAAACTGCTTCTTAGCTAATCACCTGTTACTACACTTTATTTTTACCATATCTCTTATAAACAGGTGCTACTAACAAAGTTGTGTGTTTTCTCGTTGATGGGCAGGCTCCTTTGCAATTAGATGTCAAAGGGGGAGAAAGAAATATCATGTGGTCTCCAATTGAGGGGGAGAAGATTCAAGGGTTATCTAGTTGAGGGGGAGAAGCTTTACCTTCGTTTTGCTCTCGCAAGGAAAATCCAAAGCTCCAAAATATCCAAATGCTCCCGTTCATCCAAAGCTCCTTAAATGTCCAAAGAAGTTACTGTTCTAGTTTCAAAGGAGCATAGAAAGAGAGTTCAAGCTACTAGAGTTGCCATCAAATTGCAAAGGGGGAGATTGTTAGAGTTTTTGTTTTGTTGCAATTTGATAGGATGCATTCATTTTCATAGCTTGACCTCTCATTCTTCATGTTCTTAATCTTAGGATCTTCATGCATATTTCTCATTCATAATCTCTGTTTTTATTAAATGATATGCATTGTTTTCAAATCTTAATTATCTTAAATTCATGAAGTTTTTAGTTCAGTTTTAAAAATATCAAAATGTTCTATCTTTGAGTTCAAAAATCATTTCAAGCTTTTCAAAGTTTTCTTCTTTAAATCCTTATTTTAGTTTGAAAGTTTCATGTCTTTTGAAAATTAGTTTTCATCCATTTTTTCAGTCATGATTCCAAGCTTGTTCAATGATCTTCAAGGTCCCTTGGTGTTCAGCCCTCATGGTTTCATGTTTCAAATTTTAGTAGTTTTTCTGGGCTGAATCCGGTCGACCCCATGTGTGGCCGGTCGACCGGCCCAATGGACCCGGTCGACCGGCTCCACTGGGGGTCGACCGGGCACAGGGGCAGGTCGACCGAGGACTATCCGTTGGGAACTTTTTCTCTATAAAAAAGTGATTTTTTGTTTTGAAAAAAGTGCTGAACTTTTGGGGATTTTCAAGGCCAAGAAAGGACAACTTTTTAGGAGAATTAGTGAAGGGATTATGAAGCCAATCCAATGATTCAATATTTGATCTTCAAATGGGTGTGCTTTCTTTATCCCAAGATTAATTTCATGCTTTGTTTCTAAATCTTTGTTTTCTTTTAAGCATGATCAAATAGTTGGCTTTCTTCTTGAGATGTTGTGTTTCATAACATGCTTTGAACTTTGACATGTTTTAGCTTTATGAAATCAACAAATGATTTACCATTCACATGAGTTATGAGTCCTTGCTTTCAAATCTAACTTGTTAATCTTAAGATTGTACTTTCTCATTCAAGTTTGATCTTTTGCAAAACCATGTGTTTGTCAAACAACTCTTTCTCATACATATGTTTATTATCTTTGCATCATTTAAAGTTTCACCTTTCTAAAAAGAGATAGAGTGATTTCTAGTATATGCATTATTCATAGTCTTTGTCATTCATATGCATGCTTTTAGAAGTTAAGTTTTCACTTTCTAATCAGCATTTTTAGAGGCATTAAATTGCACTTCATTGTTCTCTTATCCATGCATTTATAGGCATTTTATTTAAGAGAAAAGCATTGTGTAAAGGTTATTGCTTAGCCTAAAGAAAAGCATTGTGTATAGGTTATTGCTTAGCCTTGAAAAGCATAAGTGATGTATTTGTAAGGTTTGAGGTGATCCTAAACCTTAATTTGAGTTAGTGAAATCCGGTAAGGTTGCCGGAGTGGATGTAGGCATGTTGGCCGAACCACTATAAATGCTTGTGTCATGGTGATTGATCTTTTGTTTTTCTTTTCATGGATGATGCTCTTATGTTTGATACTATCAAGATTGTAGTTGTTAGTCTTCTTGTGCATGCTTAACTTAGAAATTGCTTCTCTTCACAAGAAAATTAATCTTTCTCAAAGCATAAGTGACTTAAAAGTTAAAAGTTTTAATTATTGGTCTAGTAAATTTTGGCTCAACCTATTCAACCCCCCCCCCCCCCTCTAGGATTCGCTCTTGGACTTTCAATACTTAGGCTCGAAAATGGCTCGTCGGGGGTCCGGAACGGGAACCGGCCCCCGAAAAATATTTGAAACCGGCACGAGCACCTTGCTCGAAGGTTTAGTGACTTGTAGGAACTGACCGTTCTCAAGTAGGAATCTCGGATAGAGATTTAGAAGAGAAAACATCGGATTTTCGAGCACTTGGACTTTAAAATGGCCCGCCGGGTGTCCGAAAAGGGAACCGACCCCCGGAAAAATAGGAAATCGGCACAAGCATCACGCTCGAGGGTACAGTGACTTGTAGGAACTAACGGTTGTCAAGTAGAACTCCCGGTTTGAGATTTAGAAGAGAAAACATCCAATTTTCCAACAGTTAGGCTCGAAAATGGCCCGCCACGTGTCCGAAACAGGAACCAGCCCCTGGAATAATCGAAACCGGCACTAGCACCTTGCTCGAGGGTAATGTGACTTATAGGAACTGACGGTTTGCAATTAGGACTCCCTGTTAGAGATTTAGAAGCGAAAATATATGATTTTCCAACACTTAGGGTCGAAAACGTCCCGCCGAGGATCCGGAACGGGAAACGCCCCTAGAAAAATCGAAAACCGGCAGGAGCTCTCCACTCGAGGATACAGTAACTTGTGGGAAATGACGTTTCGCAAATAGGACTCCCAGTTAGAGATTTAGAAGCAAAAAACAGGATTTTCTAACACTTATGCTCAAAAATGGGCCACCGAGGGTCCGGAATGGGAAACGACCCCTGGAAAAATCAGAAACCGACATGAACTTTTTGATCGAGGGTAGAGTAACTTGTAAGAATTGACGGTTAGCAAATAGGACTACTGGTTAGAGATTAGAAGCGAAAACATAGGATTTTCCAACAATTAGGCTCGAAAACGGCGGGCCACGGTTCCGGAATTGGAAACGGCCCTTGGAAAAATTGGAAACCGGCACGAGCACTTTGTTCGAGGGTAGAGTAACTTGTGGGAACTGACAGTTCGCAAATTGGACTACCGTTTCATAATTAGAAGAGAAAACATCGGATTTTCCAAACTTATGCTCGAAAACGGCCCACCGGGGGTCCAGAAAGGAGAACGGCCCATGGAAAAATTTGAAACCGGCACGACCACTTAGCTTGAGGGCAGAGTAACTTGTGGGAAATGACGATTCGCAGATAGGACTCCCTGTTAGGGAATTAGAAGCGAAAACATCAAATTTTCCAACACTTAGGCTCGAAAACGACCCCCGAAAAAATCGAAAATCAGCACGAGCACTTCGCCTGAGTGTAGTGTAACTTGTGCGAACTGACGGTTTACAAATGGGACTCCCTATTAGAGATTTAGAAGTGAAAACATAGGCTTTTCCAACACTTAGGCAAGGAAACGGCATGCCAAGGGTTCGGAACGGGAACTAGCCATCGGAAAAGTTGGAAACCGACACGAGCACCTCGTTCGAGGGTAGAGTGAATTGTAGGAATTGACGGTTTACAGAAAGGGCTCCCGGTTAGAGAATTAGAAGGGAAAACATTGGATTTTCCATCATAGGCTTGAAAACGGCCCGCCAGGGGCCCAGAAAGAGTTCCGGCCACCGGAAAAATCGGACACCGGCAAAAGCACCTCGCTTGAGGGTAGACTGACTTGTAGGAACAGACGGTTCGCAAATAGGAGTTCCCGTTAGAGATTTAGAAGCGAAAACATCGGGTTTTCCAACACTTAGGCTCGAAAACGGACTGCCGGGAGTCCGGAATAGGAACCGGCCCCCTGAAAAATTAGAAACCGGCATGAGCAACTCGCTCGAGGGTAGAGTGACTTATAGGAATTGACGGTCCGCAAATAGAACTCCCGGTTAGCGATTTAGTAGCGAAAAATCGGATTTTCCAATACTTAGGCTCGAAAACGGCCCGCCAGGTGTCCGAAACTGGAACTGACCCTCGAAATAATCGAAAATCGGCACGAGCACCTTGCTCGAGGGTCGAGTAACATGTAGAAACTGACGGTTTGCAAATAGGACTCCTTGTTAGAGATTTAGAAGCGAAAACATATGATTTTCCAACACTTAGGCTAGAAAACAGCCCGCCGGGGGTCCGGAACGGGAAACGGCCCCCGAAAAAATAAAAAACCAGCAGGAGCTCTCCGCTCGAGGATAGAGTAACTTGTGGAAAATGACGTTTCACAAATAGGACTCCCAGTTAGAGATTTAGAAGCGAAAACACAGGATTTTCTAACACTTAGGCTCGAAAACATCCCGCCGCGGGTCTGAAACGGGAAACGGCCCCTGGAAAAATAAAAAATTGGCACGAACTTTTCGCTCGAGGGTAGAGTAACTTGTGGGAACTGACGGTTAGCAAATAGGACTACTGGTTAGAGATTTAGAAGCGAAAACACAGGATTTTCCAACGATTAGGCCAGAAAACGGCCCGCCACGGGTCCCGAACAGGAAAAGGCCACTGGAAAATGGGAAACCAGCACGAGCACTTTGCTGGAGGGTAGAGTAACTTGTAGGAACAGACGGTTCGCAAATAGGACTCCCGGTTTGAGAATTATAAGGGAAAACATCGGATTTTCCAACACTTATGCTCGAAAACGGCCCCCTGGGGTTCCAGAAAGGAAAACGGGCCCTAGAAAAATCAGAAATCAGCGCGAGCACTTCGCTCGAGGGTAGTGTAGCTTGTAGGAACTGACGGTTCACAAAGAGGACTCCCGATTAGAGAATTAGAAGCGAAAACATAGGATTCCCCAACACTTAAGCTTGAAAACGGCCCACCGGGGGTCCGGAACGGGAAACGGCTCCCGGAAAAATTGAAAACTGGCACGACCACTTCGCTCAAGGGCTGAGTAACTTGTGGGAACGGATGGTTTGCGGATAGGACTCCCGATTAGGGAGTTAGAAGCGAAAACATCGAATTTTCCAACATTTAGGCTCGAAAACGGCCCGTCGCGGGTCCGGAACGGGAAATGTCCCCCGAAAAATTGAAAATCAGCACGAACACTTCGCTCGAGGGTAGTGTAACTTGTGGGAACTAACGGTTTCAAATAAGACTCCCAGTTAGAAATTTAGAAGCGAAAATGGCACGCTAGGGGTCCGGAATGGGAACTGGCCCCCGAAATAATTGGAAATAGACACAAGCACCTCGCGCGAGGGTAGAGTGACTTGTAGGAACTGACGGTTCGCAAATAGGACTCCCGGTTAGAGAATTAGAAGCGAAAACATCGGATTTTCCAACACTTAGGCTCGAAAATGGCCCGCCGGGGTTCCAGAAAGTGAACCGGCCACCGAAAAGATTGGACACCGGCACGGGCACCTCGCTTGACGGTAGAGTGACTTGTAGGAACCGACGGTTCAGAAATAGGAGTCCCAGTTAGGGATTTAGAAGCGAAAACATCGGATTTTCTAACACTTAGGCTTGAAAACGGACTGCCGGGGTTCCGGAACAGGAACCGGTTCCCGAAAAATTCCGAAACCAGCACGAGCATCTCGCTCGAGGGTAGAGTGACTTATAGGAACTGATGGTTGAAAGTCCGGGATCCTAACCCTAGAGGAGGGGGGGGGGTGAATAGGGTGATCTACACTTAATGACTAATTATGCCAAATTCTAATTTCTTAACAAACAACTAATCACATGTGATGATTAACATACAATATGCGGAAGCTTAAACAAAACAATCACCACAAAGCATTCACCATAACACAATGATTTATAGTGGTTCGACCTTAATGCCAACATCCACTACCGGCTTGTGATCCAACACCCCACCGGATTTCCACTATTTATGCTTTTGAAAAAGGCTAAGCAATAACCTCTACAATGTGCTTTTCTTAGGCTAAGCAATAACCTTAACAAAAGAAAATTTTCTCTCAAAGTAGTGTCTACACAAACACTCAAGGAGATACAATTTAAGCTCAAAACATTTGCCTCTTAAATAGGCTGATATGAAAGTTTAAATCAAAATACAAACATACACAAACAATTAGCAAAGGTGTGTGCTCAAAGTGTATGAATGTTTACTTTAATCATTTTTTAAAAAGGAAGCTCTCAAAAGAATGCTTTATGCATTTGAAAATCTAAGCACAGAAAAAGATGATTGAAGTTGTAAGCTAATCACATGAAGAATTCAAACAACTTGGAAAGACATGCTACACAAGTTGTGTGAAGTTTAAAGATTAAAAATACATGTGATTGAGACAAGAATGTTTGCAAAACAATCTAATATTCCAAAGTGATATTGTGTTTGCAAAACATCTCAAATAAAGCTAGAAATTATGCAAATATGAGATTACAAAGAATTAAATCTCAAACATTTTGATTTCCAATAGGCCTCTAGCTTTCCTAGCTTATTCCTCTTCTTTTGGCTTCAATATAGTTCAAAGGCTTTACTCCATCAGCCTTGTGAAAGAAGGAAATGAAATAGACTTTTATACAAAAAAACAGTCCAATGGCTAGTTGGCTCGGTCGACCCCATGACCATCTGATCGACTGAGTCCAACGGTCATATTGGCCAACGGCTAGTTGCTCGGTCGACCGGGAGCAGGACTCGGTCGACCGAGTACACAGGCCTGAGAGGAGCTCCTTCAGATTTTAGAGAAAGTGTTTTATTGAAACAGGAACTCCAGGCCAATATGTTTTATGCATACTAAAATGATTCTAAAAAATGAGAGATGTATGCAAAACATGAACCTTGATGACTAACTTGAATTTTCAAAACCATGCACGAAAAACTAGGCTTTCAAAAGTCCACTTTAAGTTCTAAAACATGCAGGATGAAGTCTGTCACGCCCCCAAACCCGGATCCCGACCTCGGGGGCGGGAACGTTGGGGAGGAGAGTGATGATTATATTTCTCCCAAGATCCGCGTGTGTGAGGATCCAAAATCACAACACTCTCTGAACATTTTTGTGGAAGCTTTTGTGGCAATGCGACCCGGAGTCCGTGGACATCATCGGATTCCGCGTCGCATACAACCCCTAGCATAAGGCTATCATTTTATGAACCATATCAGATTGGAATAAACCAACATAATAAAGTACAGAGCTGACAGTAATAGGATATTACATTCCCATATATGTTTAAGTTACAAGTATCAATGTATATTAATTACAATCCCAAGAAAGGCTAATAAAAGCCGAACAATACAAACTAGTATCCACTACCTAGATATGACGTAACTCCGATGTCAAGCACAATATCTAAATGACATAGCCGACGAGGCAACCTGCAACTCATGGCTCCACAGCCAACAACTCTCAGCTCGGGGCGGGGAAACTGAACCTGAGTACCAAAATAGTGGGTCAAACACGACGGTTTGGCAAGCAGGTGAAAAGACATATCAATAAAGAAATTACCTTGGAAAACATTTAAACCTGTCGAAGCAATAGTTTCATAAAACGAGAGAATCATTTATCCAAATACATATGCAATATAAAACATGTAAGGTATCCAAGGAAACGGGAAACAGACAAGATGGCAACCACAAAAAGCTAAGTCCTCTATCACCGAAGTGACATGAGCATATCGGGATGTTGTCTCAATCACCAAAGTGAGGAGATGCAACATAAGTAACATATACATAATATAATACGGGACATGATCACGGTAGCGAACCGGGCATCGGGAACCACAGTAGCAATCTGAGGCATCGGGACAAGACCACGGTAATAACCGGGCAGCGGGATCCAAACTGCAGCTGGCGGGACGGGAAAGGGTCTCCAAGTCAGTGGATCAAACCGGCAAGGAAAGCCAAGCTTAGTGGTGCCGACTCATAGATCAAATCATGTAAAACAACACATGTACAAATCATATGTAATGCACTTAAATAAACGGGCGAGACGGGGTGCTCAAAAGCACTAATTTCATTTTATTCGGGCATGTATAAACGGGCTAGCAAAAATGCTAAAATACACTTTCAATACTTTCGGGAATGCTAAATCGTAATTCGAGAAATTCGGGCTATTATCGGGATTCAAGATATATCAAAATTCGAGAAATTCGGGCTATTATCAGGATCCAAGACAAATCATAATTCGAGAAATTCGGGCTATTATCGGGATCCAAGACAAATCATAATTCGAGAAATTCGGGCTATTATCGGGATCCAAGACAAATCATAATTCGAGAAATTCGGGCTATTATCGGGATCCAAGACAAATCATAATTCGAGAAATTCGGGACAAGTATCTGGATTCAATATAAATCAAGTGAATAAGGACCCCGTATGTCGATTGTAATGATCACTTGGTACTCCTTGAGTTTGGAGACATTCCGGGCTCTTTATGCACCTTAGGTATTCAAACTTTAATCGGATTTTAAATAAACAAAACATAATAGGGATGGGATCCTCAGCACAATATTAATCTAGTAGTACCTTACAACCTACTCAGTCATCGAAAGGAAAACGGATTCGCGATACCCAAACAAACCAATTTTGCGTTTAGATAAAAGAAAGGATATCCCGTCGTTCCGTGCCGTTCAAGATTGAATTAGGTTAAGTACCGATACAACCGGATTAACCATGAGGAAATGTCGGTTCAACCATCCTCAAAAGAAGTCAAACGGGTCCACAAAAGGGTCACTAAGTTCCACTTAAAGTCCTTCTAACATAGGGCAAAAATTACATTTTCAGCAGGTTTTCCAGTTGGGCCGGTCGACCTGGTACACAGTGGGCTCGATCGACCGGCCAAGGGCCAGGTCGATCGGGAGTTGTAAAATAAATAGGGTGATCAGTGTTTTGGTCAGGCTCCAGAGAGCCTGACCTCTGTGTGGCCGGTCGACCGCGCCCCTTGGCCGGTCGACCGCGTGAACTGTGGAACAGAGAATCCCGCAGTGCAGCAGGTCTTCCAATTGGGGGCCCTGTTCCAGTGTCCCCGGTCGACCGCGCCCCTTGGCCGGTCGACCGCGTGAACTGCGTAACAGAACCCAGGTTCTGATACAGCAGTTCAATGGGTCATTCCATTTTTCCAATCTTTTCTATATTCTTTCAAACCTGATTAGCAATCTCAGACATGAATAATACAAGCTATCAAGAACTAAAATGAGCATTTATTTCAAATCTAAACAAGTCATTAATATCCCAAAATATTAGGTGAAAACATAAATGCATTTCATCAAAACTCATTCAAAGGTAAAAGTATCAAATCATCCACTTGCCTTGGGTCTTAAATCAAGGGAAATCAAGCTCCTAAGCAACCTTGCAAGTCAAGAACACAAATCTCTACAAAAACCCCCAAAACAAACCGTAAAATGGGTCAAAACAATGAAGGAGAAGAGAAAGCTTTCAATAATGAAAATGTAGCTTCTCTAAGGCTAGAAGAACACTAATCTAGAAGATTAGGAAGAGAGCTTACCAATAGATGTTCCAAATGAGCAAGACAAGCTAAATGAGGATCTTAAAGAGATGAGATTCCTCCACCAATGGTACCAATAGAAAGCTCTTGAAGTGGTGAAGAAGATGGTGAAATCCTTATAGATGATGGTGCAAGCTTGGTGATGTCTTGATGATGGAAAAGCAAGAAGAAGAAGAAAAGAGTGCAAGCAAACCCTAGGTTCAGTTGTTGTGCTGGAAAAAGAGAAAAGAAAAAGGGGAGATGGGTTCTTGTAGCCAAGGGAAATGGGCTCCACCACTAAGAACTTAGAAAGGCTGAAATAGTGGTTTTCGGGATTTCAGATGAAATCGACGAAGAAGGAAGAAATGATCGTCGAAATATCTAGTTTCCAAAAAGTATATGTTTCACGGGTTTCGGAAATAACAAGTATTGGGTACAGATTTGGTGTGAAAAGACTGTTTTGCCCTTGAAGCTAGAAAAGTCGAGTTTTGGGATTCGGGACGGGAACATGATCAACATGAAAGTTGAAGGGATTAACAAAACAAGCAAATTGAGATAAAACACCAAATAAAAAAATCTCGAGTAAACCCCCAAGTACACGTAAGTCATAAAAAGGAACCCCCAAAGGGCCCCACTAGTCACAAAGGCACTCAAAATATCCCAAAGCTATAACAAAGCTATTCTAATCCCAACTTAACCATAATCCACTAAACACACTTAGAGCTAAAACACAACTCAAAAACACTAATCTGGGCCTCTCGGGTCAGCGTCTCACATCCTCCCCCCCTTAGAACATTTGGTCCTCCAAATGAACTAAACAAACCCAAAAAAAAAACAAGTGGGGATATAATCCCACACTTCGAAAACAAAACCTCAAACTGCTGCTCCCATCGGTCCTCTCGGAAGCATCTGGACTCGCTGGGTCATCTCCGCTGTAGAACTCTTCAGTCAACTATCAACAGCTGTCTTACATTCTCCCTCTGGCTCGAATCTGTTACTGCCCTGCCAATCTGACTGCTCAAGAATTCTGTCAACTCTGACTCCTTCTAAGTTCCACCAAGTCTCTCACTTCTAGCCACCTTCAAACAGAAAATTTCTGGAAAAACTCTATAACTAATTCCTCACAAATTGTCGAAGCTAGGGTCTCATATCAAATGCACCATCTTCAAGGTGAACTTCCTGTTAGCTCTAACTTGCTCGTTACTCTCGATCCTCTGCACCACAATCTGTCTTTGACGATGACATGCTTGTCCCTTCACTATTCTTCAGCATTTGAAGCTCTGCACTCACTCTTGCAACTGTTCTGCCAAGTTTGTTTTCCCCAACAAATCCCAAAATAATTGACTTCCTACTCCGAGTATTTGCCAACTGAAAATTACCTCTGACATTGATGATCTGTTCTGCTCCTGTACAACTGCACTACCTCCAGTCAAACACGAGGGTGAGATGAGTCTGTAGTCAAGGTCTCTGATTCGGTTGAAGATCTCAAACTGTCCAAACTCTAACTCGGCAACTAGCTCTTCTGACACCATCAACGTTCGAAGAATCCTTCCGTCAAACCCCTGACACCCATCAAATGTTCTAACAACACTTCTAATCTGCTGCCTGTCTTGTCTATCCATGTCGGTCAAAGTAAATGACAGTTCTGGCTCATTCCGATGTATTGTAATTCCTTCAATGTCTTATTTGTTCAATCTTCTGCCTCTATCCCAGATTCACCATCTTCAAGTCATGCATATGTGCCATTCTTCTCTGAATCTTTCGACTAGCCTTGTCCACAGGTTATGGTTCTCCAGTTTACATCTGCATAATGTCCAAATTGATATCTCAAAAGTCTGTAAAGTCTACAAGATCTCCTCTATCATATGACCAGGTAACAATCCATTCTGTATACGGCTCTCTATATCGCAGCTGAAAACTTACTTCCCATCATTATAACCACACACTGATGTACCCCTCTAAGTCAGCTTCACCATCCTTCTGGAATCATTGAGAATCCTCTAACACTTATCCGACAAAAGTTCATCCATACTCGAGAAGTTCCCAGCTTCTAGCATCCACTTGAAGCTCTATCAACTGAAAATCACTTCAAACTTCCTGAAATCTGTCATTCTCTAGTTTCTGGAGTCTTTTGACTTAGGGAAATGTTCCAAGTTTATCCAAAAATCCACACTTACTTGCCTGACGAATCCTCTGATGAAACACGATCAACTGTAATTGGGTCTCAATATGCTGCTAACATTCCTTGCTGACTAACAACTGCTCATAAATTCCTTCGCTAACTCCGTCTATGACAACAAAAGGCTGTAAATTCTGCCAAAGTCCTTCGAGATCCACATGCTAAGTCCACAAAACTCTGACTCTCTGGCGCGAAGACAATAAAGAGGAGCTAAATGTGGGTGCGGAGACATTAAATTCTCCCCCACTAGAAAAGAATTTGGTCCCCCAAATTCTCTAACAAGAACAAAAGGGAAAGAGACAAGGAGAGTCTCCCCCACTAGAAAGAAAACAAACCTGAATCTGACAGAACAACATCTAGCCAAAAATCC
>QPKB01000454.1:0-31657 GCA_003546025.1 Camphora micrantha
GAGGTCTTTCCGGATTTTATCTCATTAGTGCATGTGTCATGCATTGAACAGGACCACTTGAAGGTGTGATCTCTAAAATAGTACTATCACAGAGAGAGATCAACTCACCTCTTGCTACTAAGTGACCAGTGCTCTTAATCTTGAGCATTTGTGGATGAACTGACGAAGTCGAGTTCTTGTACTTTAATTCACTATGGGTGAGATCCTGTTCATGGGTCAACAGCTCTGTGTTTTGGGTACTCGGGCTTGATTAGTTGGGACGTGCAAATGCAATATGGAATCTATGCCATCGTGTGATGGAATGATCGTCCCCTTAGAATTATCTGATTAATCATCAGAATCTAAGATCTTAGTATATGGATGTTCCATATGGATATTGAACTTGTGGGTCGCTCCCTGGATCAAGAGAATGATATCAGGATGATGATTAAGTCAAGGGTATGAAATTCTAAGGATGAGATGTAATCAAGAAGGTAGATAGTACATCGGTTAACCTACTTGATTATGGATGTTACATAGAGGGGCATTATGGTCATTGTACTTGGTAGGTCAAAGACAATCGTCTATTTATGAAGAGCTTTATTTGCAATTTAATATTTGTCCCTGGAGTGCAACCATAACTCTCAAGTGGAATGAGTTAGGGTTAAAATGATCTTAATGTTGCTATGGGGTTAGCATGGACATTTTGGTCATTTTTGGGAGCCAATGGCAAATATGTCTTTTGGTCCCTCTTCTAGCCACTTTCCTATATTGGCATGGTTTCCTAATTTAATTATATGATATGTGGTTGAATTAATTATGTGGAAAAATAATTTTTGAGTTTAAATTCAAATAGTTTTTTTTATGGCTTACATGAATTTAACTCTAGCAAAATTATTAACTAGTGTGGGCCATGGTGTGTTAATCAATCTTGTGGGCCAGCCATAAGGGGAGCCACTTGTGTGAGGTTTCCAAGTATGACCAGGTATCTTTACTTGGAAGGAACAACTCCCTTTTGGGAAAGGATTCTTATAATTAAAGTTACTAAATTTTAGTATCTTTAATTAGAAAGGGTTGCACAACTTTTTTTGGCTGGTTGCTTTATTTATGTGATTGACATTCCTTTTTGAGAGGACTCTTAAAGGAATGTGTATTCTATATATAATCAGCACCATCCCTTGGGCGTGCAATAAGAAAAAAAAAAGGATAACCTAGGAATGCAACTCTTGCTCCATTGGCTGCCCTAGAAAAGATAGAGTGATTCACGCCCAGCCTGGTTCTCTTTGAGAGATTCACGCCCAGCCATCTCATTCTTTGATTGAAGAGTGGAGATAAGGTGCTGGCCTCTCTTTTCCACAGGATATAGATTCTGAAAACCCTTCTTAGGATTCCATAGTTTGATCCCACCATCAAGACCAACTAGATTGGGAAGTGGAATAGGAGAGAAGATCAAAGGAGAGAAAAATTCTGCAACAAATTCCTGCAACATACATTGCTGATTGCAGGCTGTTTTCAGATCTTTGAAGTCTTTCTTTTCAGAGTTTTGAGGCACTCATATCATCAAGGTAATAGTCCTCTATCATCTCCTTTATTTAGACACATGTTGACAATGATTTCATGGAGTTATATGCATGTTTTCATGGCTGGAATCAGATCTGAATTCTAGTTTTTTAAAAACTTGAAAATCAAAATCAGCCATGGACGTCCTCTTGAGTATGAGTTCAGATCAGTAATGCATTTTCTTTCACCAAGAGCATACAAAAATGGTTCCATGCCTCTCTTGAGTTGATTGGACCATACAAAAAATTCCAAGCTTCATGGGCATCCAAAAGAAACCCAAACCATCCAACCCCATGCACCAAATCAAGCCACAATCTTGAAATTGACATTCCACAAAAAACCAAACCACTCCAATGGACCCAAAATTGTCCCAAAGAGTGACCAAAAACCAAACCATGGTCCCCTAACTTGCCACATACAGCTTGTTAGGTCACAAGACCGAAACCAAAAACCAAAACCCCGACCCCCTAACTCGCCACATACAACCTGTTAGGTCACAAGGTCAAAAAAAACCCAAAAAAAAACCTTCTTAACCGCCTAATGTGCCACATAAAGCCTTTAGGTTCACAAGGTTAAAAGGGAAAACCCAAAATCAAAAACCCATATCCAAATGTCATTTCAAAATCCTTGCCTTGAGACGGTACATGACCCCTCTCATTACCGCGAAATCCCTTGGAAGCTCAAAAAGCAACTCCATAAAAAAAAAAAAAAAAAAAAAACGCTCAAGACTCTTGGTCAAGCAAGAAGATCTCCTTCAAATTCTCTTCGTGGCACACCGACTGCTAGAGCTGCGCACCTCGTCGCTGTACCTCGAGGGGGCATTTGTTGACACCAAAAATGTCACTATGTCCCTTCAACACCAAAGCTACATGGAGCCACATCCTGCCATAAATAGGAGGGCGCCACTTCAAGCACCAGATCTTGTCAGAATCAAACAAAAACTACAAGATCCTTCAAAGCAGCCAAAAGAAGGGTACACATGAAGTTTCGGGCCATTTCGACATCATTTGGCCTAACTTCACTCCTTCGACAGCCAGGCAGGAGCTCCCGGCAGCGACAGTGTCGAAGACTTCAAAACTTCGATCAGAGCCTATGGATGGTCTCAAAATACCTCCAAAAGGCCCCATGCCAAATTTCAAGTCAAACGGACGACGTTTGACCCTTCATCAACTCTCAGGAAGCAAAAAACAGGCCTACCGGCAGCGGAGCACCCCGGAATCATGGCATCCAAATTGGAGCTAATGGATCATCTCAAAATGACTCCAATAGGTCCCCTGTCAAGTTTTAGGTCAAACGGACATCGTTTGGCCTAGTTTCAAAGCTCGGCATTGTCCTCGAGGTGAAATCAAGGCGAGCGTTTGCGGGACCCCAAAAGGCTTCAAAACTCAAACCAAAGCCCAGGTTGGTCTTACTTACTACTCAGGAGGCTCCCTGTCAAATTTCAGGTCAATCGGACATCGGTTGACCACAAGTCAAAGCTCGACATTTCTCTCATGACGAAATTAAGGCAAGCGTTTGCGGGACCCCAAAAAGCTTCAAAACTCAAACCAAAGCCTACGGTTGGTCCTATCTACTGCTCAAGAAGCTCCACGTCAAATTTCAGGTCATTCCGACATCGTTTGGCCTAGTTTCAATGCTTGACAAAAAATCGGCAAAACCGCACAACAAAGTCTTCGGCTTTCCAGAAAAATAGGAAACTTTGTGCTCCTATTTGCGCGGCTTCTCGTCGGGTTTTCTTCAAGAGAATCAGGCCAATAAATGAGGGGAAATGTCAGGAAAAATACAGAAGAAAAAAAAGTGAAAAAAGATCGAAAAACGGCGAAGAAACGGCGACCGAAAGGCGGCCAAAAAATGGGCCCAAGGCCCATGGTCGCCGGCGACCATGGGTGCATGGTCGCCGGCGACCATGGAATTCCGGCGACCCAAAAAATCGCCGGAAGACCCTTTTCCGGGTCCTTTTCGCGTTTCGAGTTGATTGGCCCCTGTGATTTTTCCAAAATCTGATTTTTCGTGCATGAAATCTGTCGATCTTCGTCAACATCACGGATTCGCCACCGAAATCATTGGATGATCATTAGATGCCTCGAAATCGCCAACCGGCCGACAAAGAAAGCACACTTTCTGCGCCCGATCGTGAAATCGACAGGACAGATGTTGCCGGCACGTTGACATTAATCAATGTCTGAAATTGCATCGCCATCCGACATCAAACAACATGTGGATCCACCGGCGGTCATCGCAAGAAGGATTCCAAAAGACGCGGCGCGGCCCGCGACTCTTCGAGCGACTTGGCGACCAATTAATGAGGTTAAATGATCCGTTTTATGACAAGTTAATGCGGTCATTAACTCATTATTTTGGACGGCCCAATCAAAAGCAAGCAAAGGGGAGTTACAAGTCAAAGGATTTATGGCATTAAAGCCATGAAACTCCTCCCATGATGGGGATTAAAAGCAATTAAAGGCTCATTATTCTCCATCGGCCAATCAGATTCAAGGAAAAAGGAGTTACAAAACAAATACTTTAAAACTTGTAACTCCTCCCATTATGAGTATTAATGCATTCAATGCTCATAAACCCTCCTAAATGGCTACCAAAGGCCTATAAATAGGAGGGCATTCCAAAGGGAAAGGATCTAGCTCTCGCTCTCCCCCCGACGAAGACAAAAAAATCCAGAGGCCCTGCAACTCTGCTGCAAAGACCACCAAAAGGTGATTGAAGCACCCTTGGGGGGCCACCCCCCTAAGGACCTCCCTTCTTCTACCAACATGGCTAAAACGTGGCTTTTCAGCCCGTTTACTTAGCTTTTTATCGGATATAAGACCTTCTCTTGGTCTTTGTCCTTTAAAAATCTGAGGTTAAAAAGCCAAGCCAAGAATCCAAGCATCGTGTTCTCATCTGCATGGACGATGGAGGAGCCCATACATGACTCGCGACCGTCGATCTGAACGTGTCCCCACAATTGAATGAGAAGTCAGATTCCTTTTCTTGATTTCTGTTGTACTTTATTTTTCTTTTAGAGACAAAAATCACAACTCTTGTCTTTCATAATAGATAAGACTTGTAAATCGCCTTTTACGGCAAAATCGCCTTTCACGGTAACAAATGAAATCGCCTTTCACGGCATTTAAAAAAAAAAAACCTTTTGTCTCTTTTCTTAAAATATGCGTGCAATAGAAACTAGAAAAAGTTTCATTTCCCCTTTCTACTTGTGAAGGTGGATCTTCGGATCACCATTCCCAAATTCCAAGTAGAAAAGTGAAATTGGTATACCCGTACAAAAAAAAGAGAAAGATGTTGATACCCTTATCTTTTCTTCTCCTCCCCTCCGCCGTAACCCCGAAAGACCCGGGGCGGAGGCAGCGGGAGAGAGGGAAGAATCGGGTCCATCACCACAACATTTACTTTCCCTGGATGGTATTTGATTGGAAAGTCTAGTCCTTAATATACTCCATCCATCTTCTCTGTCTCATGTTCAATTCCTTCTGAGAGAACAAATACTGTAGACTACGATGATCCGAGTGAACCTCGAATTTCTCTCCATACAAATAGTGTCTCCACATCTTTAGTGCAAAAACAACTGCTGCCAATTCTAAGTCATGCGTCACATAATTCTTCTCGTGCTCCTTCAACTGCCTTGAGCCATACGCTATGACTTTACCATCTTGCATTAGTACACATCCAAGTCCCACTGTCGAAGCATCTGTATAAACTACAAAATTACCACTGCTCGAAGGTAAGGTGAGAACTGGTGCTGTGGTTAATCTCTTCTTCAACTCTTCAAAACTTGCTTCACACTGCTCTGTCCATACAAATGGCACATTTTTCCGGGTTAATTTAGTCAAAGGCGCTGCAATAGATGAAAATCCCTACACAAACCTTCTGTAATAACCTACTAAACCCAAAAAACTTCTGATTTCGGTTACATTCTTTGGCCTCTCCCAACCGATGACTGCTTCAATCTTCGCCGGATCAACTGCCAAACCTCCTTTGGAGATAATGTGACCAAGGAAAGAAACTTGTGTCAACCAAAAATCACACTTCTCGAGCTTTGCATACAACTGATTATCTCTTAACAATTGTAGTGACGTCCTCAAATGCTGCTCATGCTCTTCTCTAGACTTGGAATATACTAGTATGTCATCAATGAAGACAACAGTGAATTGATCCAAGTAAGGTGCAGAGATCTTGTTCATTAGGGCCATGAACACTGCTGGAGCATTCGTCAATCCAAAGGGCATTACTAGGAATTCATAGTGCCCATATCTAGTCCTGAAGGCTGTTTTTGATATATCCGAATCTCTGACTCTCAATTGGTAATATCCGGATCTCAAGTCTATCTTCGAAAAATGCTCTGCTCCCTGCAATTGATCAAATAGCTCATCTATTCTTGGTAATGGGTATTTGTTCTTAATGGTCACTTGATTCAGTCTTCTGTAATCTATGCACATCCTCAAGCTTCCATCTTTCTTCTTGACAAATAAAACCGGAGCTCCCCGCGGTGATATGCTGGGTTTGATAAAACCTTTCTTCAACAACTCTTGCAACTGTAATTTCAGCTCACCCAATTCTGTCGGAGCCATTCTGTACGGTGCAATAGAAATTGGAGCTGCTCCTGGCATAATCTCTATGGTGAATTCTACTTCCTTGGCTGGTGGCAATCCTGGAATTTCTTCCTGAAACACATCTGGAAATTCGCACGCTACAGGGATTTGCTCCACCCCTTGGGACTGTTTGTCCTCTGAAATAAATGCTATGAATCCCTCGCATCCGTTTCTCAATAATTTAACTGCTGATAATGCTGAAATAACGCCAGCCTATGAAACCCTTTTCTCTCCATGAAATTCTACCCTTGGTGATGATTCATCTAACTTGAAGGAAATAGTTTTATTAAAACAATCCATACTGGCATGATGTCCAGACAACCGGTCCATCCCCAAAATGACATCGAAGTCATGCATGTCTAACAGGATAAGATCTGCTGGAAATGTAACATCACCTATCTTAACTGTGCAACTAGGGTAATATATGCTACAAACAACTTGTTTCCCTACTGGTGTTGTGACAGTTAGAATAAAGTCTAGTTCGCTAATAGGCACATCAATCAATTTAGCAAACATGGGGGATAGAAATGAATGAGTGGATCCAGGATCAAACAATACTTTAGCTTCTAATCCACAAACAAAAAGTATACCTTCAACTACGTTGCCCGCCGCATCGACGTCCGCCTGATTCAGATGATACATGCGTCCTTGCTGTTGAGGCCTGTTTCTATTATGATTCTGCCTTCCTTGTTGCGCATTCCTGTTCTATTGAGGTGGACGGGCATTCTGATTCTGAGGTTGCTGACGGGGCTGCTGTGGTTGATTCTACTGCTGTGGCTGCCTGGGTTGGTTCTGAACTGCTTGTTGATTCTGCTGAGGTGCCCTGTTGCCCTGGTTCCTGTTGTTTGGACAATCTTTCTATAAGGCCACACCTAAAGCATCCACCCGTAACTCTGTAACATAGATGGGAAGGATGATTCTTGCCACAGTGCTCACATCCACCTTGCCTTTGGGTGTTCCGATTTGGCCTTGACTTCTTGACTTGATAGGGCTTCTGACCTTGCTGTTGTCTTTTCCTCTGATTATTCTTAATAATCTTGTTATTAATGTTCTCAAATTTATAGGCTCGTTTGACTGCTTCTTGAAATGTAGCTGGTAAGACAACACCTGAAGCATCCCTTTCAATGATAGGGTCCAACCCTTCAAGGAATTTGATAATCTTCTTCTCCTCGGTATCAACGAGCTCTGGTGCATATCGTGACAATCTCTCAAACTTCGTAAGATACTCGAGAACTGTCATATCTCCTTGTGTGAGTAGCTGAAACTCCACCGCTATCTGTCTCTTGACATGAGGGGGCACATATTTCTCAGTGAACTGCTCCTTAAAAGTAGCCCATGCAATATCATTAGCAATGTTCTGATAGCCACCCTTGAGTGTCTTCCACCAAATATTAGCCAAACCAATAAACATAGATGCTGCTAGGAGAACTCGCTGCCTGCCTGTGCACTGAAAAAGATCAAAAATGTTTTTAGTATGAGTTAACCAATCATTTGCTGTCAAAGGATCCTCATTCCCGGTAAACTCTTTTGGAGCTCTCTTCCTGAAGCGTTCAAATAAAACATTCGGGTCGTTGTCACGATCATTGATAACAATTTGAGGACCCATGTGTTGAGGTTGTACTGGTTCTGGTCTTCTACCCAACACTTCTAATAACTGCCTTTGTACTTGTGCTAATTCCTCATCTTTCTTAGCCATCTGCTCTTGCAATCTGGTTTGATTCTCATTGGCTCTCAACTGCTGTTCCATCATCATTTCATTTGTTTTCTGTTACTATTCCATCATCCTCTGCATAAAATTCTGAAATGGATTATCTCCAGAGGAGCCTGCAGTCTGAGCATTGCTAGAAGAAGGATTTGTGTTGGTGTGGTCCCTGCGCGGAGGCATTTTGTTGCAAAACCACTTGTTAGTACAACAAATATATTAAGAAAACATTCCCACAATCCCCCTCGCAATACTAGTTAACGAAGAGTCTAACGGATCCTCTCCACGACCCTATGTTTCTAATGTCTTTTAATTGCCTGACGTATTTCTCGCTCTGATACCAACTCCTGTCACACCCCCGGACCGAGGCCATGATAATCAAGTCCTTAATCCGAGGGACACGGCGCGACGGACTAGAAAATTTCGCCTGCACGCGCTAATTATTTCCCCATAGGATTCCGTGGTGAGGATCCCGGACGATCCATCACTACCAAAGAATTAATTTCACATCAAAATAATGTTATGCTGAAGCATGTAGCAAAATAAAACTCCTTATAACACAAGATAAATGTACAAGTTTGATATCAAAAGAGAAATATATACATAGCATAACCAAAGTTAATTACAGTTGTGATAGCAAAAGTAGTTTAATTTATACATCCCTGACAAAGCCAACAAGGCTATAACAAAATTCCCAAAAATAACTGTTAGTTCCCAAAAAGATGTTATCGATGCCCCAAACCAATCGTGACGTCTACATGACATCATTTGGTTGCCACTCGGGCTCCACCTGAGGCCCTACTACCTCCTGCGTAAACTCCGCCTCAAAGGTTGCGAGTCCGACATCTGACACCAAATAAGAGAAGTATCAAACACGACGGTCTGGCAGGTGAATAAAACAGATCTGATATACAAGTAATAAATGTCATGCTTAAAATCATAGGGATACTGGTAAAAACAAATCATATATAAGGAATAAATCAAATGAATTTATTTCTGTGCAAATGAATTTAAATATCTCAAGCTAACTGACAAATATTCAAATATTGGCAAACCACATTTAGCTAAATTCTCCTATTACCGAAGTAACAAGAGCAAACAGAAACCGTGGCCACTACCTGTGGGACCGGAACAAACAGAGCCGTTGCCACATAAAGTGGGACGGAAATCAGAACCGTTGCCACTACCCGTGGGACCGGAAAACAGAACCGTTGCCATGGCCGGACAAACAGACAGAATCCAAACTGCAGTTGGCAAATAGTTTTAAAGATTCTAAGCCGGGTGATCAGCCCAACAAGGTAACCTAAGCTTAGTGGTGCCGATTCAAATCCAAAACGATACAATTCAAACCATTAAACACAATTCAAACCTGATAAAAGGACTACTCTTTATCAAAATAAACAGAGAAATTCAGAACAAATCAGATGAGTAGCCTTTTTATTGTTTTTCAAACATGACAAATTAACCAACTTTGTTTCAAACGAATTTATGAGAAAACATAAACTTTCTCTAACTTAGAATGAGATGATTTGGATGATTGATAATGTTTGATGGGCTTACCGAGGCCGTCTCAATACACACTTATTGTCTCCATGTCGGTTTATGAGTGAAGAAGTTGGTGTCTCTGAAGGTCACCGACAATTGAGAGCATAAAGTGTATATTAAGACAGAAAATTCCGGGTAAGTTTACTTCTTTCCAAACTTTCTCTATGGTTTGATTCAAATAAAAATGATTCGGGCTCAAATTCTTAATTCCCGATACTTAATAAGTCATTAGGGAATTTTGTTACTCAAACCGGGCTCAAAACTAGCCTAAAACAGCCCAAAAATCCATCAAAACTAGCATAAACAGCCCAAAATCCATGCAGGAAATGACCCAGGCCCTGATCCAGGCCCAGCTCGAGCAGGCCCAGTCCGCTTGAGCGGGCTGTGGCAGAAGCCAGGCCCGCTCGAGCTGGCCCAGGCTCGCTCGAGCAGGCTGGGCCTCTGTCCAGCCCGTGGAGCTGACTGTCTCTCTCCTTGTTGCAGAATTTTTTTTTCTTCTCACATTCAGCACTCTTCCTTCATTCTTGTATTCAAAACTCACTCAAAACTGAATTCCAAATTCCTCCAAACACCCTCTTTCAACCACCATCATCATCACATCATCCCAATTCATATATCATATATCAAAGACAAGCAAGAAAACAGAATTTCAGAATTCAATTAGGTAAATACAGAATTTATCATTTCTAAACAAAACCGAAATCTCAAGCAACAAAAATGCAACTTAAGATGAGCCAACATTAAACAATTTCCTGCACAAAATTCACACACAAACACCCACTTCAAAGCTTCATAGTTCAAATGAAAAGAGCTCTTAGAAAAGATAAATTTCCACACCATGTATACACAATCCGATTATTCACTTGCCTGAGACAAATTGGTCACCAAAACACTCTAAGAAACTCTCAACTCAGCAACTCCAAAGCTACACAAAAGAATCCAAAGAAGAATACTAATAATCCACAAAATTTTGGAAATCAAGGAAGCTTTTCATGAAGGCTCTTGCATGTATGGTAAAACAATCTTAAGGGGTTTAGAAAATCCAAAATTTCAAGAAGGAAGCCATTGCTAACCTTTGAAGAGTTCTAGACAAGAAGAAGAGCTTGGAGAAGATGGTGAAATCAGCTGAAATCCCTTGAAAATACCATGGTTGAAAAGCTTGGGAAATGGAGATGGAGATGGTGAACTTCACTCTTCAAGTTGGGCTCAATTCCATTGACATGCAAAGGAGAGAGGATGGAAGAAAAGAGAGAAAACTCTCTCAACTGAGTAGCAGGAAAACTGAATGAAGAAGAATGAAGTGAGGAAGAAGGAAATAAAACGTGGGTTGATTTGTTTAAATGGGTTGTGGGCCCCAATGGCCCTGAAAACTTCACATAGCTGGGTCTATTATTTCTGGGTTCCAAATGAAGTTGACGAAGAAGGGAAAAATGATCGTTGAAAAATCTAGTTTTCAAAAAGTATATTTTCCTCATGGTTTTCAAATTTCGAAATTTATGCACAGATTTGGGTGTGAAAAGACTGTTTTGCCATTTTTCCCGAAAAACGCGATTTCTGAGGCTCGAATGCAAACGGAACAAATAGGAAAGTTGCTGGGATCAAAATAACAAATCCAAAAATGTCGAAATCCACATTTTCCAAAAATCAAATAAATCCAATAAATCGAATTCCCACACTAACACGCGTCTTACGGGTCATTCCGGGCCCGTTCAAACCGAACACTATGCTCTCCAAATTCCCCAAAGCTATTCAAAATTCTAATCTAACTAAAAACTGAAGCTAATCGTCCTCTAATCCCGCTTAGTGACTAATCAAAATTAAAATAATAATAAATTATACTAATCCTGGGTCGGGGTCTGACAACCACCCCATGGGCGCCCATCCTATACCAAACCCTAATTCACCCTAAAACAACTTAGGCCGCCTTGGGATGTGTGGAACCTTCTAGAAACACAAAATAATGAAGCCCTAACCCTTTGAAACTCGTCCCAAACCTCTATTTAAGGACCTCTTAACCTCATTTACAAGGGAGCTACCCTAAAAAGAGAGAAAAATAGAGAGAAAGCAAGAAGAGGAAGAGAGGTAGCCACCATTAGATAGAACTTCAGATCTAGAGAAGAAGAAAAGGAAAGAGGGAAGGAGATTCTCATATTTTCAAGATCCAGAAGGAAGAGATCATTTAGAGCCATGGATTCCAGCGAAAGTGCTGGTCTAGGAACTTGAAGGACGCGATTCGAATCGGTATTTCTAGATCTCTTCCGTTTCATTGCATTTTATCATTATCCTTGTTTAGAAACATGCTTAGGATCATTTATGCATCGTAGATTTGAGTTGATTGTGATAAATCTGATATTAGTATTTCATCATATTAGGAACATGTTTAGGTTCATACTAATAGAATAGATCTGCATTGATTTCGTAGTTTTAATCCCATAACTAGGTTAAATCTTGCATCAGTAGAATCATCATCATCATTTAGATTGAGTAGATCGCAAAAAGCCACTGATAGAAAGGTTGGGTGCCTATCCTCTCCGAACAGGCTGGGAGCCACCCTCTGGGCGCCTACCCTTCTGAGACAGGGCCATCTGGGCGCCACCCCCTAGGAGCCTATCCTGTCAAGTCCACCTGGGCACCGCTCCTTGGGCACCCAACCTGCTCATTCCTTACAAGGCCCCGGTTAAAAATTAATCTAATTAATTAAGAACTTAACCAACCCCAATTAACACATTAAAATACTCTTAACTTAAAAGCCTTGAGACCTAAATCAATATGGACTTATACCAATCTAAAAAAACACAAAACCAACAAAACTCGAAAACAGTCCACCTGAGAGCACCAACCTCTTGGTGCCCATCCTATCCCATCACTAAGGAACCCCTAATTAAAACTTCTAATTAATGACAACCTGAATTTAATCCTAATCAACATAATAAAACACTTTTAGACTTAAAAGACCTGAAACCTTAAATCATTTCAATCTCGAATTAATTCAAAGAACACAAAACCTAAAACCAAATCCACCTGGGCGCCACCCCCTGGGTGCCCATCTTATCAAGCCTCCTGAGCACCACCCTTGGGGCACCCAGCCTGTGAATTCCACCTAGACTGCCCATACCTTGGAAACCATCACTTAAAAATCGAACCTAATTCATTAAAGCCTAATTCATTCCCAACCAAATACGAAGAGACACCCTTCATCAAAATACATCAACTTCCAAAAAAATCCAACTTCGAATCAACCTAGAAACACAAAACCAACCCAACCTCAAAGTAGCCACCTAGGCACCACCCTGTGGGCGCCCAGCCTATGAACTCCACCTAGGCACCATCCCTTGGACGCCTACCCTGCCCAATTCCCTTGAAACTTGCATCATTTAAAAATTAAGCCTAATTAATTGAGACCCAATTCATTCTCAACTGAATACGAACAAACACCCTCCATCAAAATACACAGTCCCTATCAATTCAAAGTTGAGTTGACCTAATAATCACCAAACTGACCAAACCTAAAGACAATCAATTTGGGCGCCACCCCTTGGGCGCCCATCCTGCCAGATTCACCTGTGCACCATTCTCTGGGTGTCTAGCCTACACTTTGACCCTAATCCACCAACTCAATAGAAGACCAATAATTAAACACCTTATAACTTAAAACTAATTAAGAACAGAACCTGAAACAATCCCTAGACCCAAGGACCAGTAAGTAACTCCCATCCAGAATAGTTGAAAATAACAGGCAATCCACCTGGGCGCCACCCCCTGGGCGCCCATCCTGCCAGATCCACCTGGTCCCCTTGGTGCATATCCTCCCACTTGCACTAAAATGCAAATCCTTGATTTTATTTCAAATCCGGATCCGAATCACTTTGACATTTGGACATCAGTGACTTAAAACAATCTTAAACATTAAAATTCCTCAAGTAAAAAAAAAACCCCGAAATTCCAAAAGGAGATCAAAACGTCTTAAAGAATTTCTCAAGTAAAAAAAACCCCTGGAATCCTAATGTTGTAAGATACCTAACAAGGTAATCCGATCTAATCCTAGGGTGCAAATAGCTTAAGTTTAATAGCTCCTACGCCTAAACAGTTTGTTGGGTAAGATCTTAATTGGTTCGGTTTGTTCAATTTGTGGTATTGATTAAGAGTGATTTAGGGATGTTTTAAGGTTCTGATTAATGTGTTTTTAAATATATTAAGGTTCCTGTTATTTTTAATTTCAAGGGTTGCAACGGCCAATGGGCCTTGTAGTCAGTAGCCGCTGAGGAAATCTCTTGTTGTAGCCGGCTAGACTTTAATGTCATCATTTCTTTATGGAGAAATGAGTAATTTGCCTTAGGAAGGGTTATGTATGGGCATATGGATCTTTTTTTTTTTTTTTTTTTTGTATGTCAACATATAGCTTTGGAGAGTTTTGAGAGCTTTTTTGATTTAATGAGACCCTTTGAGGGTTCTTTTTGTGACTTTGCATAAGCTTGGGGTTGATCCGCGTTTTCGAAAAATTCATGCTTTAACTCCGATTGATTGTTCTTGTCATCCCCTACAACTTTTGTGTTTACTTCGTCCCCGTTCGAGATCCCGAAACCCGACTTTTCCAACTTCAAGGGCAAAAATAGTCTTTTTACACAAAAATCTGGATACAAATTTAGATGTCTCCAAAGCCCATGAAATATGTACATTTCAAAAACTATATTTTATGAAGAACGCTTTTCTCTTCTTCATCAAACTCATCTGAGGCCCGAAAACCTATGTTTTAAGCCCAATAAAATTTGTTAGTTGTGGGACCCACCTCCACTTCATATACATATATATATATATATAGAGAGAGAGAGAGAGAGTGAGAGAAAGAGAGAACCCTTTTCACTTTCCCTTTCTTCTCAAGGTTGTTAAAGAACTTTGGCTCCAACCCAAGTGTAGACACATAAAAGAGTCATCATAGGCCATCAAAGAAATTAAGTGAAGATCGACAGGTGATTACTACTTAGACTGGTTCAAAGCTATTCATTATAGTAATCTACTTGAAAAAACCTTTCCAATGATATATGGCGTGTCATGATCCGATGGTTGAATGAAAAGTTATAGCCCGCCTCTATGAAGAACCCACTCCCACGGAGGTGTGTCCATTAGCACCCTACTTCCATGGAGGCATGCCTTACACCACCAAAGAGAATTAAGCACCCATCTCCATAAAGGAGTCACTTCCATGGAGGCATCCCCAAATGCACCTTGCCTCCATGGATGGCACACGTTCATGAAAAAGGTGCCCATAAGCACCCATCTCCATAAAGGATCCATGGAGGCATGCCCAATGGCACCTTTGTTAGGAATTTTGTGTATTGCAATTTGATGGATGCATTATCATTTTAGCATCATTCGAATTTTCACACTTGCATTGATTTAGAAAATCTTGAAATCTTAATTTACTCATGCATTGTTTTAAATCTTGTAAATCATATGTTTCATGCATGTTTTGATTGGATGCATTTTAATTTGAAAAGAAGTTTTATAAATCAAGCTAGCCAATGGTTTTAAAAGTTTCAAATCATTTTTGGCTTTGTATGTTTCATGATTTTAAGAGAACTTAGATTGAATTAAATCATGATTCTAAGCTTGATTTGATGGCCCAAAAGTCCCCACAAGAAATTACTTTAAAAAATACATTTTTGGGAAAACAGGACTTCCGTTAGCTTGTGACATGAACAGTAACTTCACTATTCACTATTCACTGTTCACTGTTCACTAGCCGTTTGAATAGTAACACTATTCACTGTTCACTATTCACTAGCCGTTTGAATAGTAACACTATTCACTATTCACTAGCCGTTGGGCATTTTTTGGGTATAAAATGAAGCTCATTCCTTTGCCAATGTGTGCAACATCTAAGCCATCCTTGAGGTGTTTGGAGGCAAGAAAAAGGGGAATGAAGTAAGAGAGACCAAGGGGTCATTAGTAAAGCTAAAGCTTGGATCAATGAAGTTAAATCTCTAAGTAAGCTTTACTTTTATTAATCATATGTTATATGCTTTGTTTAAATTATTGGTAAATGATTTTTAGCATGATAACTATGATGTGTTGAATCCATCACTTCTCTTAATCTTTGATTTAAGTTGGATTGGATTCTTCACCCTTGATTTCAAACCAAGTTTGTTTTAAAACTTTATAAAACATGTTTTGTCAAATCCTTTGATTTCTTTTATAACATGTTTCATTTACTTGGTTGAATCATTTTGTTGTTTTCATTCTTTTAAACCTTAGTTAATCTTTTGTATTTGAAAATAACATTGCACATGCATCACATGTTTAGATATAATTAATTTCATACAACTTGTAAGCTTTTGATTTTCATATCATCAACAAGTTAGTATTTTATACATGTGATTTGCATTTCACTTCAATCAAATCTTTTGTGTGCCTTAAACTTTTAAATGCATTAAGCAAATATTGATTGGGCTGAATTTTAACTTGATTGAAGTTATCACACACACACATCATGAACATACACCTTTGCATACACATAGTGTTTGTGTGAGTTAGATTTTCAATTTCATATCCGCCTAATTAAGAGGCATATTAATTGAGCTTAAATTGTATCTCTTTGAGTGTTTGTGTAGACACTTCTTTGAGAAGAAATCTTTTTTATTGTAAAGGTTATTGCTTAGCCTAGAAAAGCATCTTGTATAGGTTGTTGTTTAGCCTAGAAAAACAACATTGTTAGGTTATTGCTTATCCTTGGAAAGCATATTGTAGAGGTTATTGCTTAGCCTTTTTCAAAAGCATAAAAAGTGGAAATCCGGTGGGGTTTTGAGACACAAGCCTGTAGTGGATGTAGGCATTGAGGCCGAACCACTATAAATCATTGTGTAGTGGTGTTTGCTTTGTGGTGATTATTTTGTTTAAGCTTCCGCATATTGTATGTTAATCATCACATGTGACTAGTTGATTGTTAAAAAGTTAAAATTGGTCATAATTAGTCATTAAGTGTAGATCACCCTATTCACCCCCCCTCTAGGGTAAGGATCCCGGACTTTCAACCTTGCCTCCATGGATGGGCACTTCCATGAAAAAGTTGCCCATAAGCACCCATCTGCATAAAGTAGCCACTTCCATGGAGGCATGCCCATTGGCACCCTGCCTCCATGAATGGACACTTACTTGAGAAAATGATCCATTGGCAGCCCACTTCCACGGAAGCATGTTATAGACTATCAAAGATTAATCTGCTCCCATGGAGGCGGTCCTCATAGAGAGGCAACCATCATATAGAAGTGTAAGACCCCGACCCGAGTGACCTCGATTAGTGCTTAGTTAGTTGCGTGTTAGTCTTGTTTTGTTTTGTGGATTTTGGTTTAGTTGGCTTAGAGTAGCTTTGTAATAGCTTTGGGTATTTTGAGTGCCTTTGGAATTAGTGGGGCCCTTTGGGGGTTCCTTGTTTATGACTTTACGTGTAATTGGGATTTTATCTTGGTTTTCTTGATTTGTGATTTTATTCCGTTTTGTTTATCTCGTTAATACTTTCAACTTTCATGTTGATCCCTAATGGACCCGATTCTTCCCTCTCTCCCGCTGCCTCCGCCCCGGGTCTTTCGGGGTACGGCGGAGGTGAGGAGAAGAAAAGATAAAGGGTAACAACATCTTTCTTTTTTTTGTACGGGTATGTCAATTTCACTTTTCTACTTGGAATTTAGGGATGGTGATCCGAAGATCCACCTTCACAAGTAGAAAGGGGAAATGAAACTTTTTCTAGTTTCTATTGCACGCATATTTTAAGAAAAGAGACAAAAGGGATTTTTTGAATGCCGTGAAAGGCGATTTCATTTGTTGCCGTGAAAGGCGATTTCATTTGTTTGCCGTAAAAGGCGATTTTGCCGTAAAAGGCGATTTACAAGTCTTATCCATTATGAAAGACAAGAGTTTGTGATTTTTGTCTCTAAAAGAAAAATAAAGTACAATAGAAATCAAGAAAAGGAATCTGACTTCTCATTCGATTGTGGGGACTGATGGACCCGATTCTTCCCTCTCTCCCGCTGCCTCCGCCCCGGGTCTTTCGGGGTACGGCGGAGGGGAGGAGAAGAAAAGATAAAGGGTATCAACATCTTTTTTTTTTTTTTTTTTTGTACGGGTATGCCAATTTCACTTTTCTACTTGGAATTTAGAAATGGTGATCCGAAGATCCACCTTCACAAGTAGAAAGGGGAAATGAAACTTTTTCTAGTTTCTATTGCACGCATATTTTAAGAAAAGAGAGAAAAGGGTTTTTTTTTGAATGCCGTGAAAGGCGATTTCATTTGTTGCCATGAAAGGCGATTTTGCCGTAAAAGGCGATTTACAAGTCTTATCCATTATGAAAGACAAGAATTGTGATTTTTGTCTCTAAAAGAAAAATAAAGTACAATAGAAATTAAGAAAAGGAATCTGACTTCTCATTCGATTGTGAGGACACGTTCAGATCGACGGTCGCGAGTCATGTATGGGCTCCTCCATCGTCCATGCAGATGAGAACACGATGCTTGGATTATTGGCTTGGCTTTTTAACCTCAGATTTTTAAAGGACAAAGACCAAGTGAAGGTCTTATATCCGATAAAAAGCTAAGTAAACAGGCTGAAAAGCCACGTTTTAGCCATGTTAGTAGAAGAAGGGAGGTCCTTGGGGGGGTGGCCCCCCAAGGGTGCTTCAATCACCTTTTGGTGGTCTTTGCAGCAGAGTTGCAGGGCCTCTGGATTTTTTTTGTCTTCGTAGGGGGGAGAGCGAGAGCTAGATCCTTTCCTTTTGGAATGCCCTCCTATTTATAGGCCTTTGGTAGCCATTTAGGAGGATTTATGAGCATTGAATGCTTTAATACTCATAATGGGAGGAGTTACAAGTTTTTAAATTACTTGTTTTGTAACTCCTTTTTCCTTGAATCTGATTGGCCGATGGAGAATAATGAGCCTTTAATTGCCTTTAATCCCCATCATGGGAGGAATTTCATGGCTTTAATGCCATAAATCCTTTGACTTGTAACTCCCCTTTGCTTTCTTTTGATTGGGCCGTCCAAAATGATGAGTTAATGACCGCATTAACTTGTCATAAAACGGGTCATTTAACCTCATTAATTGGTCGCCAAGTCGCTCGAAGAGTCGCGGGCCGCGCCGCGTCTTTTGGAATTCTTCTTGCGATGACCGCCGGTGGATCCACATGTTGTTTGATGTCGGATGGCGATGCAATTTCAGACATTGATTAATGTCAACGTGTCGGCAACATCAGTCCTGTCGATTTCATGATCGGGCGGGCAGAAAGTGTGCTTTCTTTGTCGGCCGGTTGGCGATTTCGAGGCATCTAATGATCATCCAATGATTTCGGCGGTGAATCCGTGATGTTGACGAAGATCGAAGTATTTCACGCACGAAAAATCAGATTTTGGAAAAATCACAGGGGCCAATCAACTCGGAACGCGAAAAGGACCCGAAAAAAGGTCTTCCGGCGATTTTTTGGGTCGCCGGAATTCCATGGTCGCCGGCGACCATGCACCGATGGTCGCCGGCGACCATGGGCAGGCGACCCTGGGCCATGGTCGCCGGCGACCATGGGCCAAGGTTGCCGGCGACCATGGGCCTTGGGCCCATTTTTTGGCCGCCTTTCGGTCGCCGTTTCTTCGCCGTTTTTCGATCTTTTTTCACTCTTTTTTCTTCTGTATTTTTCCTGACATTTCCCCTCATTTATTGGCCTGATTCTCTTGAAGAAAACCCGACGAAAAGCCACGCAAATCGGAGCACAAAGTTTCCTATTTTTCTGGAAAGCCGAAGACTTTGTTGTGCGGTTTTGCCGATTTTTTGTCAAGCATTGAAACTAGGCCAAACGATGTCGGAATGACCTGAAATTTGACGTGGAGCTTCTTGAGCAGTAGATAGGACCAACCGTAGGCTTTGGTTTGAGTTTTGAAGCCTTTTGGGGTCCCGCAAACGCTTGCCTTAATTTCGTCATGAGAGAAATGTCGAGCTTTAACTTGTGGTCAACCGATGTCCGATTGACCTGAAATTTGACAGGGAGCCTCCTGAGTAGTAAGTAAGACCAACCATGGTTTTTGGTTTGAGTTTTGAAGCCTTTTGGGGTCCCGCAAATGCTCACCTTGATTTCACCTCGAGGAAAATGCCGAGCTTTGAAATTAGGCCAAACGGTGTCCGTTTGACCTAAAACTTGACAGGGGACCTATTGGAGTCATTTGAGA
This sequence comes from Camphora micrantha, assembly GCA_003546025.1. Taxonomy (NCBI): domain Eukaryota; kingdom Viridiplantae; phylum Streptophyta; class Magnoliopsida; order Laurales; family Lauraceae; genus Camphora; species Camphora micrantha. The sequence goes on from QPKB01000454.1 coordinate 19,593, forward strand.
TGATCCATTAGCTCCAATTTGGATGCCATGATTCCGGGGTGCCCCGCTGCCGGTAGGCCTGTTTTTGCTTCCTGAGAGTTGATGAAGGGTCAAACGTCGTCCGTTTGACTTGAAATTTGGCAGGGGGCCTTTTGGAGGTATTTTGAGACCATCCGTAGGCTCTGATCGAAGTTTTGAAGTCTTCGACACTGTCGCTGCTGGGAGCTCCTGCCTGGCTGTCGGAGGAGTGAAGTTAGGCCAAATGATGTCGAAATGGCCCGAAACTTCATGTGTACCCTTCTTTTGGCTGCTTTGAAGGATCTTGTAGTTTTTGTTTGATTCTAACAAGATTTGGTGCTTGAAGTGGCGCCTTCCTATTTATGGCAGGATGTCGCTCCATGTAGCTTTTGGTGCTGAAGGGACATAGTGACATTTTTGGTGTCAACAAATGCCCCCTCGAGGTATAACGACGAGGTGTGCAGCTCTAGCAGTCGGTGTGCCTCGAAGAGAATTTGAAGGAGATCTTCTTGCTTGACCAAGAGTCTTGAGCGTTTTTCTTTTGATGGAATTGCTTTTTGAGCTTCCAAGGGATTTCGCGGTAATGAGAGGGGTCATGTACCGTCTCAAGGCAAGGATTTTGAAATGACATTTGGATATGGGTTTTGGGTTTTGGGTTTTCCCTTTTAACCTTGTGAACCTGAAGGCTTTATGTGGTACATTAGGCGGTTAAGAAGTTTTTTGGTTTTTGACCTTGTAACCTAACAGGCTGTATGTGGCGAGTTAGGGGGTCGGGATTTTGGTTTTTTGGTTTCGGCCTTGTGACCTAACAAGCTGTATGTGGCAAGTTAGGGGACCATGGTTTGGTTTTTTGGTCACTCTTTGGGACAATTTTGGGTCCATTGGAGTGGTTTGGTTTTTTGTGGAATGTCAATTTCAAGATTGTGGCTTGATTTGGTGCATGGGGTTGGAAAGTTGGGTTTCTTTTGGAAGCTTATGAAGCTCGGAATTTTTTGTATGGTCCAATCAACTCAAGAGAGGCATGAAACCATTTTTGTATGCTCTTGGTAAGAGAAATTTTGACTTTTAGTGCCTAGGTGGTCAAACCTGGCTCATATGGGCTAACCCATGGGACCTTAAGCTTTTAAAAATGGCTTAGATCTCATGTGGTGTCATTTTGTAAAGAATATCTAAAAATATCCCTTTTGTGTAGAGAATATCTAAAAATATCCTTACTTGGAGAGAATCTCTCAAGTTTCCTTGATTTTGGGAGAGATTTTCTCAAAGTATCTTTCTTTGGGAGAAAGTTTCTCAAATCCCCTTTCTTTTTGGAGAGAATTTCTCAAGAATCTCCTCTTTAGGAGAGAATATCTCAAATCTCCTTTTCTTTTAGGAAGTTTGCTAATTTTTAGCACTTACCTCCTTGCTTTTCTCCTCCTTTCCTCTTTTGGTTTGCCTTTTCTATAAAAGCAATGGAGATGGGTTTTTTTCCTCTTGTTGCTTTCTCTTTGCAAAAACCTTCAAGAGTGCTCCAAGATAAAGAATTTCTCAAGGATCTTCAAGTTTCTTCTTCTTCTTCTCCATGGCTTCAAGTAGGTCTTCTTTTTCCAAGAAAAAAACCCCATGTAGATGTAGGAAAGTTTCCTTTTCTTCTTTTTTTTTCTTCTCTTTTTTTTTCTTCTTTTTTTTTTCACGTGTTTTCTTTTTCTCTTTTTTTTTCTGTTTTTTTTTCCTCGTGCTTTCTTTCTTTTTTTTTTTTTTTTGTGCACGTTCTGCTTTTTTTTTTTTTTTTTTTTATTTCTTCCCCTTTTTTTTTTCGCCCCTTTTTTTTTGTGCTGTACGGACAGGTCCGTACGGACCTGGCCGTACAGCCACGTGGCCTGTGGGCCACGTCCCATGGGCCAGCCCCTTTTTCTCACTGTTTTTTTTTTTTTTTTTGAAGAGGTTTTTTTTGTTCTTTTTTTTTTTTTTTGCTCACCATGATATGAGGTTTATGCAATTCAAGATGATCATGCATTTTTTCTTCTCTCTCTTTTTTTTTTTTTTTTTTATGCATCAAGATAAAAGGCTAGAATTTCTAGGTCAAGTCAACATGGATTTTGACTTAGACAAAGTTTGATTGGTTTTGACCAAATTGGGTTGGAATTGGTCAAACTTTTGTCAAAGTTTTCCTAGCATCTAATGCATGATGGTTTTGTGCATGATTTTTGGTAAATGGAATTGGGAGCATGATGATGCATACCTCGAATTTTCTTGCAAGTCTTGGGATTTTTGGAGCTTGCAGCAATGTTGAGCCCACTTCTTCAGTCTTGCAGAATTTCGAGGAGCTTTGCAAGTTTTGGGATTTTGAGCTCGCAGCAATGTTGAGCTCTTTTCTGATCTTGCGGAAATTTGAGAAGAAAGGCTTGATCTCGCAGCAATGTTTGAATTCAAGTCTTCTTCGAGAACCCTTCATTGATTATGAGCTCGCAGCAATGTTGAGCTCATCTTCATGCTTCTTTTCTTTTTCGGGGTGCCTCCCTTTTCTTCGAAATTGCCCCGGAACCATGCCAAAATTTCGCTAGGATTTTTTTTTATAGAAAAATTCCGTCATTTGGTTCTTGATTTCTTCCTTTTTGACTTTTGCAGGTGGTTCCTCCAGAACGAACAAGGGTAAGGGCCTTGTTACTGATGCACCTCGCCGATCTGCCAGATCTTCCAATGCGGCCGTTCAACAGGCTTGGAAAGAAGTTCGTTACGTGGAGACGAACTTGGAAGAATGCGACTCGCTCAACCGAGATGAGATGAGACAGCGATTGATCGCTCTCAAGGATGAGGAGTTTTATAAAATTATGGCAAGCAATCGTCCTTGGGTTATGGACAATCAGAGCGTTGTGCCCAAGCCTACCTTTTTCTTTGGTGACGCTGTCCCTGATGACTCGTCATTCCAAAGGAGATGTTTTCAGTTCTCTTACACAGCTGATGGTGAGGAGAGAACTATTTCTACCTGATCGACTTTTGATCGCACTATCTCGATCATGAGTCTTTCTCCCACATGCTCTAAAAGAGAAGATCCTCCAAGCTGGGTGAAGAGGACCAATGCGGTTAAGACCGGGATTTTTGTTGGCGGCCCTCCCTGTTATGCAGAGAAGTCGCCTGTCCGTATGGACATGTTGATGCCAGCCAGCGGTTACCAAGGTTCTGATCATCCATCAGTCGATTTGAGACCGGTGGGCCTTGGCATTTTTAGCGGTGACGGCAGTAATTGGGTGAACCCCTTTCGGCTTCGCGGCCGCTTCAGCGCTGACTCGGGCTGGGAGTCATGGACTGATCACATCCTGCAGATTGGTGGCGCCATTCTGAAGGAGGCTGAAGTTTTTGATGCGGTTCGCGCTTTTCAGTAAACCGTCGTTTTCTCCGATGAGGCCTTCATGGCCATGTTGGAGTCTTTCCTTCCACAGACCAACACCTTCGTTGTCGCGAACGGTGAAATTGGTTTTTCTTTGAAGGAGTTGAGCGCTATCACCAGGCTGCCTATCCTCGGCAAACTCTATGAGGAGTTTATGCCTATTGACAGTGTCCTTGAGGAGCAGTCGGAGGAGTTTAGGCTCCTGTACTTTCAGCTCGTCGCCTTCTATGATTTTTTGAAGGAGAAGGAGGGCTCGAAAGTCCGATGCAGTAGTTGGAGGAGTCTCAGCTCTTTGTCTTCCAACTTTTTTGACGGTGGGGATGCTTCTGAGAGTATGTCCCAGGAAGCCAGGGCTAAGAACCCGAAGAAGATCTCCGCTATGCGAGAAAATTTGAGGGATTTTCTTACAAGCACAGACGCCATTTGTCCTAACATTGCGCTGCGGAGAGATCTTGCTGTTTACCTCACTTACTGGCTGGGTGAGGCAGTTTTTTGCTGGAGGAGATGGAACGCACATCAGGCCGCACTGTATTTTTCCGGCTTGTCAGATGGCGTTCGGAGAGCAGCTTGCTTTGGTGCCTGCTCTTTAGTCCTATTTGTGCACCGAACTGCAGGCTGCTGCTTTCTTGGTTCGGCTTGGGCTCCCTATGAATAGGGTATTTTCAGCCCATATTTTCTATTCGTGGTTTGTGTACCACTGTCCGGGCTTCCACTGTTTAGGTGCTGCACAGGATGATGACCCGTTTATGATTCGGTTGGCTAGAGGGAAAGCCGTTTCCGAATCTCTTTTGTCTGCCCGTTTGAGGATCCGATGGTTCAGGGACGTCGAGATGGGGCAGTCTTCAGTCAAGCTTTCTCTCGGTCTGCGGAAGAAGGCTTTTGATTTTGGTATCTCCCACGATTCTACCAGAGCAGGGTCGGGAAGACACTATTCTTTAACGAACGCAGAGAAGGGATGGCTTTTTAACATACGTGTTGGTACGATGGTGTACCGTCGACATCTTTTTGTTGACATCCAGCCGTATGTTCCTTCTCGTTTTGCGTTGCAGTTGGGCTTCTCCCAAGGCGTTGTAGGGGCGCCTTCGAGCATGGTGAAGCGTTTTGGGGGTCTTCAGGATGGGAGGAATGCATGGGCTTTTTACAGTGCGGAGGACACTACCGCCATGATTTCCTATCCTGAGCTGCCCACTTTCCGGACCGCTGGCTTCGCGAAATGGTTCGCGGAGAGCTTCTCAGCGTACCGGGGGCTTTCCAAGAAGGAGCTCAATGTCAAGCAATCTTCCGGGAAGGGTCTTGGTAGATCAGACGGCGTCCGGCGAGAGGAGGTTTTGGCCTTCCTAGGCTTTCTCAAGGGCCGGGATGTCGTCAGATCTGGAGCTGTGCAAGAGGTACCTGGTGAGGTCCTGAGACAGCTGGAGGAGGAGGAAGCTGAGATCAACGCTTGGAGGCAAGCGGAACGAAGGAGAACTTCCATGGGGTCCACTGGCAGGAGCGGACCATCCAGTGAGGACTCTGGTGAGAAGCCTGACTTTGATAGCGGGGCAGGTTCTTCAGGTAAACCGACCCGCAGGAGCAAGAGGAAGAGAGGACAGTACCGTCATAAGAAGCAGTGCGAAGATTCTCCTGATGTGGTAGTCCCTCTTACCATTGATGAGGAGGTCTCGGGGGATGCTGAAGAGCCTCCAGAGAAGAGGAGTCGAGAGGAAAAAGCCGACGATGGTATTATCCTTTCCCTTCCTTTTTCTGCTTCTCTCTTTTTTTGTTCTTTGAGAGATTTTTGTTTAGATCCACTGCTTTCTTTTCTTTTTGCAGAGGATGATGTCTTGGTGATGCCTGAGGTCCCGGCCGATGAGGCGGCGACGGATCCGACTACGGCATCTGAGGAAGAGCCAAGGGACTCTGGAGTAGACCCAGAATCTTCTCCAGGTACGACTTCTTTACTTCCCCCTTTTTTTTGGCATTTTCTTTTCTTTGCTAAATTTTGCTGACGTTTCTCCCCCCCTTTTTTGCCAGCTGATTTGCCAGAGGACTCTGACGACTTTGAGCCATCCATGGATGTAGCTTTCTGCGACACTACGGACGAGCTTATGGAGACAGAAAGCGCTCCACCGGTCGTCGGAGAAGGTATTTCACAACAATAGTCTTGACAAATTTCTTTTCTTTTCTTTTTTTTTTTTGACAAGATCATGTTCATACCTTTCATCTTCTGGCAGGTTGTGAGGCGACAGGAGAGGTTCCATTGTCTTCCTCGGAGCCGGAACAGGAAATACCGGCGGCTGGTCCAGAAGTAGAGTCTTCTCCTACCAGTTTTGATGTGGCAGAAGTGCAAACACACGATGATATTCCATCTTCTGATGCTTCAACTGGGAAGAGTCTTTCGATTTATTGCCCACTACGGCCCGACATGGGCAGTCAGTCAGCGGAGCATGGCGAGTCTTCATCTGGGCCGTCTCTTCAATTTGCAAAGAAGGTCTTGAAGAGTGTACTGAGCTCCTGGGTCGAGACTCTTTCTTCTGGTCACTTGGAAGCTGGCTTTGGCATGGTCAAGCACGTGCAAGACATCCTTGCTGACAGCGCAGAGGTTGGTCTGGATATCACCAATGCCAAGGCTTTCGTTGATGGAGTCATTGCACTGGGCGATAAGTGGAGCAAGACTAAGAACTCCCCAAGTGATGACTTTTTCAACGAAATGTTTCTTAAGCCTTCCGGCGAGGTCAAATCGGAAGTGAATAAGATCTTGAAGGCTCGGAAGCAGCTTGTTCGAGAGAGGAACGTCGCCGAACTGGCTAATATCGAGCTATCAAAAGACCTGAGCCACCTCGATAAGGAGATCAACGAGACTAGGCAGCGTCTCGAGTTGTTGGAAGAACAGACTGCTGCTAAATGGGCTGCTGTTCTTGAAGCTCGTGCCAGAGAAAGCACTCTGATCCGTCAGGTTGAAGAGGTTGACGGGAATCTCCGAAGAAAGACTCAGGAGCATGAGTGATGGCAACTTCTTTGGGAGGAATTCCCCCGTGCTGAAGATGGATCGCGGTTTTCTGCCGCATTTTATGGCGGCATCTTGAAGAAGCGTGGCCTGGAAGCTTTGGAGGCTGAGGCCAAGAGTCTGCTCGAGGACCTTAGTCTTTGGTTGAAGACTATGATGGACTGAGCTTTTGACAAACTTTCTTCTTTCCTTTTTTTTTTTGGTACCTCCATATATAAACATTTTGGCACTCTCTTTTTTTGTATCCCCTTGTTCTACTTAAATTCTTTTTGTTGAAAATAAGCAAAAGTTGAATGGGAATGTTTGTTTGAAAATCTTGATCAAAAGGTTATCATTTTGTGAAAATCTTTTGTCAAAAGTGTTGTTTTGGCATGAAAGTCAGATTTTGTGGCACAAAGCCTGGCTTTTGATGGCTTGAAAGCCGAAAATTTTGAGGTGGCATGAAAGCCGATTTTGGTGGCGTGAAAGCCAAATTGTGAAAGCCGATTTTTGGCATGAGAGCCGATTTTTTGTTTTTGGCGTAAAAGCCGGATTTTGGCATGAGAGCCGTTTTTTTGTTTTTTGGCGTAAAAGCCGGATTTTGGCATGAGAGCCGATTTTTTTTTTTTGGCGTAAAAGCCGGATTTTGGCATGAGAGCCAATTTTTCTGGCGTAAAAGCCGGATTTTGGCATGAGAGCCGATTTTTTTTGTGTAAAAGCCGTATTTTGGCATGAGAGCCGATTTTTCTAGCGTAAAAGCCGGATTTTGGCATGAAAGCCGATTTTTTTGGCGTAAAAGCCGGATTTTTTTGAAAACCAAGTTTTGTTTTGTTGGCATGAGAGCCAGATTTTGTTTTGATTTTTGGCATGAAAGCCGATTTTTGGCGTGGAAGCCGAGTTTTTTGGCGTAAAAGCCGAGTTTTTTGGTTTTCAAAAATGCAAGTATCGACTAAGAGTCGCCTCCCTGCTGATTGGTATTGCAAGTATCGATGGAATGTCGCCTCCTTGCTCATTCGGTTGCGAGTATCGATGGAATGTCGCTTCCTCGCGAAGTTGGGTGCAAGTATCGACTAAGCGTCGCTTCCCTGCTTTTTCTTCAAAAATTTTGTTTTGCGGGTATCGATGGAATGTCGCCTCCCCACGATTTTTGAAATTTGAGGTTTTTTTCGAACCTTTGTTTTTCTTTTGAAATTTGGGTTGTGGATATCAACTGGAATGTTGCGTCTCCACGATTTTTGAAATTTTGCAAGTATCAACGAGGTGTTGCTTCCTTGCGATTTTGAGGTTTTGGAAGTATCGAATGGGGTTCGCATCCTTCCAATGGGTTTTTGCGAGTATCGACTTGACACCGCTTTCCCGATTTTTTTTTTTAGACACGAGGGTCGTAAATTTTGACCTAAAACTATTTTTGGCGGTAAAAGGTAAGGCGGACTAGGGTGGAAATTCCTAAGTCCTGATTTTTGTTTCAAACCAAGAATTTTGGGTTCAAGGATCGAAAATTTTGGTTAAGTTTGGGAAGAGGCTCCTAAACTTAGATTTTTGGATTTTGATTTTCTTTTGAACAATGAAACGATGAAAGTAAACATTGTTTTGAAAGTTCAACATAAAGATGAGAATTCCAAAAGGAGTGGGTTTGACGAGCAAGTACCTAGAAGTAGGCTTTGGCCTTGTAGGCGTCGCTCTGACCCAGTGGAGGAAGTCTTCAAGGGTAGTACCGCTTCAAGAACTTGCCGTTGATGGGCAGCATACATCTATCACCTTCCATGTTTAGAAGTGCGTATGCACCATTAGAGAAGACTTGGTCAATGACGAAGGGTCCCTCCCATTTTGGTTCAAATTTGCCTTTGGATTTGTGAGCGAAAACCATTGGCCTTTTCACCGCAAGGACCAAGTCACCCTTTTTGTGGGCGAGTTGGCTGACCTTTTTGTCGAAAGATCCAGCCATGCGTGCTTGGTAGAGCTCAATGCTTTGGAGTGCCTCGAGCCGTCTCTCATCGAGATTGTCCAGCTCTTGGAGTCTTAATTGGACATTGCTTTCTTGCGTCATGTCATTTTGTAGAGATACCCTTAAGGAAGGAATTTGTACCTCTAAAGGGACAACAGCTTCGCATCCATAGACCAAGGAGAATGGCGTGCTATGGGTCGGTCCTCGAACGGTGGTTCGGCAGGCCCACAAAGCTTCGGATAGTTTGTCGCCCCAGTCCCTTTTGTGTCTAGAGACCATTTTCTTGAGAATTTTGCAGAGTGTCTTGTTGAAGGCCTCTGCCAGTCCATTCGCCGCCGGATTGTACGGAGTTGAAGGACAACTTTGGATTTAGTATTTGTCGCAGAACCTGTAGAATCTGTGATCACGGAATTGTGGTCCGTTATCATGGACGAATCTTTTAGGTATGCCGAAGCGACAAATGATGTTGGTGCGCAAGAACTGAAGGACTGATGAGGTCTTCATTTCATTGAGAGCAAAAGCTTCTGACCACTTGGAGAAATAATCCGTAGCGGCGAAGATGAAGCGATGACCTTTGCTTGACGGAGGGGAGACAGGACCTACGATGTCCGTACCCCAGGCTTCGAAAGGCCATGAAATTGCTGTAGGATGTAGCCATTCTGGAGGCATGTGGACATAGTCTCTATGAACTTGGCATTGTTGGCAGCGTTTAGCAAATTGCATTGCGTCAGCTACCATGGTAGGCCAATAATAACCTAACCTTTTTATCTGATCGTAGAGCTTCGGACCATCCTGATGAGCTCCACAAAGACCAGCATGCACCTCTTTGAGAGCTTCTTTAGCTTGTTGTTGTGATAAGCAGCGTAGAAGTACTCCATTGTAGGATTTTCTGTAGAGCATTTTTGAAGGAATGTCCAGATGAAAGTTTGGGGTTCGTCTTTGAACACTTACCCGTTCTTTTGGATCTTCAGGCAAGATTCCGAACATAATATAATCAATGAACGTATCCCTCCAGTCGCCGATCGGAGGTCTGAGGATGGAGATCCGACTTCCAACCAGTTGGTGGCACTCAGCAACTGCTTGGTGTGTATTGAGGGGAGGGAGAATCCTTCTTTCACACACTGTAACTTGCATCTGTTCTCCTTCTTGGACAGCCATAGAGGCGGCGAGTTCAGCCAGGGCATCTGCACGGATGTTTTCGCCTCTACGAATGTGGGTGATATGACAGATGTCAAATTTTTGCTGAAGTGATTGTGCCTTGTTGTAGTAAGGCAACAGATCAGGCTTCCTGATTTCAAATTTCTGATTCATCTGGTTGACGATCAGTTGAGAATCCCCGTAGGCTTCTAGCACTGTGATGCCGGATTCGAGGGCGAGTTCCAATCCTACAATCAGGGCTTGGTAGTCAGCTGCATTGTTCGAACATGGTTCCAGTAGCGAGAATGCGTGTGGAATCATGTATTTGTCGGGACTAACAAAGAGGATGCCAATCCCTGATATTTGATTTCCTTTTTCACTTATCCTGGTTGCACCGTCGAAGTACATATCCCAAGAAGCATTTGATAAGGAAGCCTCCACGTTGTAGACTGACTCGTCTGGGAGATCATCCCTGAGTGGAGAATCTTCAGGCAACGGTTGCTCTGCAAGAAAGTCTGCCAGAGCTTGACCTTTGATTGCTTTTTGTGGTACATACCTAATATCAAATTGTGACAGGAGGATAGACCATTTTGCCAGGCGGGCATTGAGGGAACCTGCTTTTGTGACAAGGACCTTCAGGAGATTGATCCTCGAGATTAGGTATACTGTGTTGGACAGCAGATAGCGACGTAGCTTTTGTACAGCAAACATCACTGCAAGACATTCTTTTTCGACTGGAGAGTAGCGATGCTCTGCACCTACCAGCATGCGGCTGAGATAGTATAGAGCAGCTTCTTTTCCCTCGTGATTTCCTTGTGCAAGTAGAGCTCCCAAAGAGTGGTCGAGGGCTCTTATGTACAAGATAAATGGTTTTCCAGTTGTGGGGGCAGCCAGTACTGGAAGTTTGGTCAGGTATGACTTGATGTCTTGGAATGCAGTTTCGCATTCAGCATCCCAGACAAAGTCCACGCCCTTTTTCATTAGGCGGGAGAATGGACGGCATTTCCCTGACAGGTTGGAGATGAACCGTCGAATGTATGCCAATCTTCCTTGAAGCCCTTTTAACTGTCTCAGGGTTTTTGGGGATGGCATTTCTAGGATGGCCTTGACTTTGATAGGGTCAAGCTCTATTCCCGCTTTCCGAACTATGAATCCGAGGAACTTACCCGATGATACACCGAAGAAGCATTTTAGAGGATTCATTCGCAGTTTGTGCCTGCGTAGTCGGAGGAAGACTTCTCGAAGATCTTTGAGATGGTCTTCTTTCTTTTTGCTTTTGACGGCGAGGTCATCAACGTAGCATTCGACCGTCTTATGCTGGATATCTTGGAATATCTTCATCATAGCCCTCTGATATGTCGCACCAGCATTTTTCAGACCAAATGGCATTACAGTGTAACAATACACGCCAAATGGGGTCCGAAATGATGTATGTCTTTCATTTTCAGGATGCATTTTTATCTGATTGTACCCAGAGAAACCATCCATGAATGTCATCCGCTCGAATCCACAGGTGTTGTCGATCATCACCTCCGGTATGGGGAGCGGAAATTCATCCTTAGGACATGCATTGTTCAGGTCTCTATAATCAATATAGACACTGATCTGCCCATTTTTCTTTGTCACTGGGACGATGTTGGCCAACCATTTAGGATGCTGTTCTTCGCGGATGAAGCCAACGTTTTTGAGTTTCTGAACTTCTTGTTCAATTTTGTCCATTATGTCTGGACGAAATCTTCTTTGGCCTTGTTTGACAGGCTTGATATCTTTTTGTAGATTGAGTTTGTGAACTGCTATTTTGGGGTCTAAGCCAGGCATTTCAGCGTAAGACCATGCAAAACAATCAACAAACTCACGAAGAAAAGCGATATACTCGGGTAACTCTTCATCCTTTATATTCTTGCTTATGAATACAGGACGTGGGCTATCTGGCGTTCCCAAGTCTATCTTTTGAACAGAATCTTCTGTTGGAAGACTTGAAGGTGGTTCCTCCTCAATATTTTCGGAGGCTTCCAACTCAACAAGATCTTCCGGAGTTTCAAAGGTATTCTCAGACCAAGGCTGTGCTTCTGACCATGGGTCTTCTTGATCGGCACTCTTCTCAAGACTCGCTATGAGATGGTCCCAATCACCTGTTGAAACTGGATCGAAGTATGGCACTTCTCTTTGGAGATGATGGTTCTTCTGGACCAGAAGACTGTGCATCTGTATCATCGGACAATTCCTCTTCATCATCAGAGAAATCATACCAATTGGAGGAGCTTCCTGGATCCTTGTCGGGTAGCTCTTCAAAGAGACATCCAGGGAGATCAATATCTTCACAGACATGAGATGTTGAGGCTTCGTCGGCCAGACGACTTTGTAGCCTTTGGGTCAACTGTCTCATGGGAGCATCAGGGTCGTAGCCCAGTCCGTATGAAGACTTTTCTATATGACGATAGAGTTTCCAATCCTCCTGCTGGCCTTTTGTCAGGGTGGGTTCCAATGGTACGAGAATACCGTGGCCACCTCCCAAGCCGATTGGATTTCGAGCGTCATAGCCCATTTTCTTCATGATAGCTTGCGCCATTGGACTATACAAGGATAGTTGTGGCATACCTTCATTTTGGAAAGGCTCAAGCGAAGAGTTGATGAAGAAGCCGCCGACCTGTGGA
>QPKB01000455.1:0-31594 GCA_003546025.1 Camphora micrantha
TATGTTGCATCTCCTAACTTCAGTGACTGAGGCCAACATCCCGATATGCTCTTGTCACTTCGGTGATAGAGGACTTAGCTTCGTGTGGTTGCCATATTGTTTGTTTCCCGTTTTCCTTCGATACCATACATGTTTTATATTGCATTTATATTTCGAATAAATGATCATCCTGTTTTATGAGATTTATTGTTTTATCAGGTTTTAAGGTTTTCCAAGGTAACTTTTATTATTGTATTATCTTTTCACCCACATGCCAAACCGTCGTGTTTAACCCTTGTTTTGGTACTCGGGTCATGTCGTCGGTTTTCCCGAGGAGGAGCACGAGGAGGCTGTCGGTGAACCGCGGCGCTTAGTTGAGTGACACGCTGATGATGTCATTTAGACATCCGGGTGTCCGAGTTACGTAACATTTGGGTTAGGATTAACCATTCTTTTGGGGACTTGCTATTTTGTTTATATTGGCCTTTGTTGGCCTCTATTTTTTGGAATTGTAATTAAATGTTCTTGTTGTGAACTTTAACTTTCTTTTGGGTAATAGCTAATGATCATTGCTCGTTTTGATACTGGTTTCAAATATGTTTTTATCTTGCTACCTTGGACATGGATGTATGAATTAGATTTGCTACACGCTTCTGCATTTAAAAGAAACATTCATGTTGATGTGATATCCTCACCGCAGACACTTATGGGAAATCGCGTGTAGGAGTGGCATCTTTGATGGACTCGTATACGTTATGATTTAAATTAACTCATGGTTTTGGTATGGATTGTATATCATTCATCAACCAATAATCATTAGTCCTGATCCAGAATTAGGCCCGTGGGACCCAGTCCTGGGTCACGACAGACTGGTATTAGAGCGAGATGTGTTTCAGGCAATTGAAAGTGTCGCGACCCCAGACCGAGGCCGCGACTTAATGATGATGATGATTTGTAAGATTAATTATAAGATGATTAAACCTCCCACAGGTTCCCGCGGTGAGGGTTCCAAAAAACACAAGGAACAACCAACTCACATGATCAAGTATGCGGAAACGAGTGGCAAATCACATCTTAACAAGTCATGACAGAATATAAACATAATGTCATCAAGACTAAAATATCAGAATGAAGACATAACGAGGCATTCCCATAATAGTTCAAGTTCCAAAGTTAATAAAGTATGTTAAGTTATTACAATCCCCAAAATAAGAGGCCAACAAAGGCCAATACACTACCAAAAGTATATAAACCCAAAAAGGTGATCCAACGGAAACTCATGACCCGTCCCAACGTCTAGATGACGTCGTCGGGTTGCCACTCACGGGCTAAGGTAGGCCCAACAGCCTCCTCCTGGCACTCCTCCTCAAAGGGATGGCCTCCTGCACCTGGTCACCAAAATACGAGCATCAAACACGACGGTTTGGCAAGAAATCATTTTAAGTGAAAGCATGTAAAACAATGTTTAATCGAGAACATAAAGAAATACTTTACTGAACGTAAAACAAATACTTACGAAACACTTTTCTAAATCAAAGACAAACTAACATGAATGCATAACATATATATCATGAATCGTAAATCCACAAAGAGCCCATCCTTTCTCTATCATTTATAATGAAAAGAGTAAGCACGCACGACAAGCACGAATATACATAGTATAACACGACACGATTCCCATAAATACGGGATTCCGGCCGCGGAACCGGACACGCACGATGTGTAATAAATACACGACTAATCTGCAGTTAGTTCACATGTTTAAGGACCCCCAGACAGTGGATCAGACTGAAAGGGCAGTCCAAGCTCTGTGGTGTTCACTTGAGTTCATGAATGCACAAAAACGCAAAACACGATTCAAACATATCGAAAATAAAAGGGGAAATCACTTGTCACAACAAGACAAGGCACGACTAGCAAAATGCATAATATATATGCTCACAACTTATAAAAGTGATCCCCATTTAATACTTGAAACACATCTTAGAACGAGCTTAAATACTTGACTTCAAAACGAGTACACGATATGACTTGCGGTCTTAAACCAACGCTCAAAATACGATAATTTTATCAAGTACATGCTTAGGCTATTCATTGACCCTTGGGTGATTGGAACTCTATATTTAAAATACAAGGATTGGTGTCCCCGAAGTTAGTACATAGCATGGAGTTCCATTCACACAATGTCAAGTTAAAGTCCTTAATATAGCCTAGTTTTCAGATTTTAAAAGAAAATGCAAATGGGCAAAAATCTTCTTAAACAGGGGAAATCACAGTGTGCCCGGTCGACCTGGCCCTTGGCCGGTCGACCGCGTACACTGTGAGCCCGGTCGACCGGCCAAGGCCCGGTCGACCTGGAGTTGTAAAATAAATTCAGTGAGCAGTGTTTTGGTCAGGTTCCAGAGAACCTGACCCTGTGTCGCCGGTCGACCGTGCCCCCTGGCCGGTCGACCGCGTGAACTGCGGAAACAGTAATTCCCGCAGTGCAGCAGGTCATCCAACTAGGACCAAACCCAGTGTCCCCGGTCGACCGCGTGAACTGCGGAATCAGAACCCAGTTCTGATTCTGCAGTGCATTGGTCCATCCATTCTTCCCTTTCTTTTCTACATTCTTTCCCACCTGATTAGTAAATTAAATACATGAATGTAACAAGCTAGCAAGGCTCACAATGGGGCATTTATTTCAAACTTAATCAAGTCATTAACATAGAAACCCATTTCATAATCCTTCAAACCCATTCTTATCAAAACAAATCCAAACTTCAACAAAAGCAAGACTTAATTAAAAGTAATGAAATCTGAAAGTTTGGAAAGCTATTTGGCATGCTTGCATTCTCTAAAATAAGATCACAACATGAAAACCTAGTAAAGCAAGGCATTAATACCCAATAACAAATCCATAAATCCACATGTATAAACAACCTAAATAGATTACTTGCCTTAGTCAAATGAAAACAAGACTCTTCTTCAAGCACTCCTAACCAAAAGCCAAGCCAAGAACTACAAAAATCCCATGAAATCCATTCAAAAACTCACCCAAAAATGCAACCAAGCAACCCATTTCGAAATGGTTGCTGCAAGTTAGAAAAACATGATCTTTAGGAGTAGAAAGAACTCTATTAAAGAGATGGGTTGAAGCTCTTACCTAGAGGTGCCCAAACAAGATGCAAAGAAGGAAATGGAGATCTTTCCCAACAAGAAACTTAAAGAAAATGGCATCAATGGAAAGCTTGGCTTGAGAGGAAGAAGATGATGGTTTTAGAATTCCATTTGGAGACTCCTAGCTCATGCATTCAAGAAGAGAAGAAGAAGAGGAAAAAGAGGGTTTTCAGCCCTAGGTCAAGGAAGATTGCAGGAATTTGTGGAATGGGGAAAGGAAGAAGGGAAAGTAGCTTTAGTGCTTGTCAAGTGGGTCCCTTAGGTGCAAATCTTGCATGAGTAAAAACATAGTCTTGTGGGCCTCAAATGAAGTCGACGAAGAAGGATAAAACGATCCTTGAAATATCTAGTTTCCAAAAAGTATATTTTTGACATGGTTTTGGGATCTCGAAAATCATGTCCAGATTTGAGTGTGAAAAGGCTATTTTACCCTTTTTGGCCAAAACTTGAGTTTCTGGGTTACAAACACAAACGGGCTAAACACGAAAGTTGTACATAATCATAAAACCAATCAAATGAAATGAAAATCACGATTAACACAAAACCAAACACGATCTTCCCACGCTTGCACGTACACCCAGGCCTTCCTGAGTGTGCCTAGTTAATACTAAACGTTCTCGAACTCCCCAAAGCTATAACCATGACTAAAACTAATCACACTCTAACCCACGATAACTAAACCCGATCAAGACTAAGCACACAGTAAGCAGACACTATTGGGTTAATCCTGGGTTGGGGTTTGACAGAAAGGTACTAGAAATCCTAAGGACGTGGCAAGGATTCGTTAGACTCTTCGTTAGTTAGTATCGTGTGAGCAATGTGTGAACCCTTTTATCTATTACCATGTACTAACAAATTATTTTGCAGCATTATGCCACCTCGTAAGCGATCGATAAACGGCAATCCCATAGCTAGTAACAGCGAGCATGCAGGACCAGTCCAAGAAGATATACCCGACAATACCATGTAGAATCAATTCCAACAGATGATGCAAGCTATGTTAGATCAGTAGCGTTAGGCTAATGAGAACCAGACTAAATTGCAAGAACAAATGCAAAAAAAAGATGAAGACCATGCTAGGGAATTGCAAGGCATGCATAGGCAGTTGTTAGAGGTATTACAGAGGAGGCCCGAGCCAGTGCAAGCTCAACCAGCTATTGTCATTAACCAAAGGGAGCATAACCCGAATGCACTCTTCGAGAAGTTTAGAAAGAGAGGCCCCAAAAAGTTTCTTGGATCAGAGGACCCACTATCTGCAGATGATTGGCTAGTGCACATAGAGAACATTTTCGAGATCTTCCAGTCCACCGAAGGAGAGGGGGTCAAACTTGCAACATCTCTCTTCACTGGTTCAGCAGATATTTGGTGGAAGACAATTAGAGAGGAGTACAGACACATGGCAGATGCCGTGGCATGGGATAGTTTCAAGAGGCAGTTTGGGGACAAGTACGTACCCACCACATCAAGAGACAGTAGGCAGTAAAGTTCCAGCAACTTGTCCAAGGCAACATGACAGTCCTCGAATACCTCACTAAGTTCGAGAGATTGTCAAGATATGTTCTAGAACTAGTGGATACAGTTGAGAAGAAAATTGTCAAGTTCCTCGAAGGACTGAACCCCATCATTGAGAGGGAAGCTATGGGGGTTGTACCACCTACAACCTTCGAAGATGCAGTCAAGAGGGCTTATAAGTTTGAGAATTTCCACCACAAGATCCTCAGACTTCAAGGCAAAGGACAACAGCAGCAACAAAACAACCAGCAGAGGAATCAGCGTGCTCCACAACAGAATAGGAATGCACAGCAAGGCAGGCCACAACAGGCTCAGAATAGGCCACAACAAAGAGGACAAGTCTATGCTGTCAACAGAGCTGATGCAGAGGCAGCAGGAGATGTTGTGGAAGGTACACTTCTAGTTTGTGGATTTCAAGCTAGGGTTTTGTTTGACCCTGGCTCCACTCACTCCTTTATATCTCCAAAATATACAAAGTTGATTGATATGCATTGTAGAGAGTTGGATTATATTTTGACTGTGACTACCCCAATAGGTAAAGAAGTTATATGTAGGACTTTTTATCCTAGTTGTTCAGTCATGATAGGAGAGTTAGAGTTATCAGTTGATCTCATTTTATTGGAGATGTATGATTTTGCTGTCATCCTAGGGATGGATTGGTTGGCAGGGTATCATGCTACAATTGATTGTTTCCATAAGACCCTCACTTTCAAATTAGAAGAGACACCGGCAGGGGTGCTATTTCGAGGAGACAGAAGCAATCCTAGTACAGGGTTTATTTCAGCGTTGAAGGCTGATAGACTTCTGAAAAGTGGATGTGAGGCCTATTTGGCATTTATCACAAAGGATAAACGGTCCCAAGGGGTGGAGGATATCCCAATTGTTTGGAAATTCCTGGATGTTTTTCCTGAGGAGATTCCAAGTTTACCACCTATTAAAGAGATAGACTTCACTATCGAGCTATTTCCGGGTACCGCTCCGATCTCCATTGCACCTTATAGAATGGCTACGGCGGAATCGGGAGAATTGAAGACACAATTGCAAGAATTGTTGGACAAAGGTTTTGTAAGACCTGGTGTTTCGTCATGGGAGCTCCAGTATTGTTCGTCAAGAAGAAAGATGGTTCGATGAGGATGTGCATTGACTACCGGAGATTGAACCAAGAGACAATCAAGAACAAGTATCCTCTACCAAGGATAGATTAACTGTTTGATCAGTTACAAGGTGCTTCGTACTTCTCGAAGATTGATTTGAGATCCGGTTATCATTAGCTGAGAGTCAGAGATTCAGATTTATTGAAGACAGCTTTCCGGACAAGATATGGACACTATGAGTTTCTAGTGATGCCATTTGGATTGACCAATGCACCAACAATGTTCATGTCATTAATGAACAAGATATTCGTAGAGTACTTGGACCAATTTGTAGTGGTATCCATTGATGACATATTGGAGTACTCCAAGACCAAAGAAGAGCATGAAGAACACTTGATAGTAGCATTGCAGCTTATGAGAGAGAACCAGCTGTATGCAAAACTCAATAAGTCTGAATTTTGGCTAGAGCAAGTAGCAGTTTTGGGACACACTATCTCCAAGGAAGGATTGTCAGTGGATCCGTCCAAGATTAAGGCAGTAGTACAGTGGGAAAGACCGAAGAATGTGTCAGAAATCAGAAGTTTTCTAGGATTGGCAGGCTACTACAGGAGGTTTGTTCAAGGATTTTCGTCGATTGCGTCACCTTTGACGAAGTTGACAAGGAAGAATGTGCCTTTTGTGTGGTCAGAAAAGTGTGAAGATAGCTTCCAAGAGCTGAAGAAGAGATTAACCACAGCACCAGTCCTTACTTTGCCATCCGGAAGCGGCAGTTTCACCATTTTTACCGATGCTTCGAACATTGGACTTGGATGTGTGTTGATGTAGGAAGGAAAAGTCATAGCCTATGGATCCCGGCAGTTGAAAGATCATGAGAAGAACTATGCCACACATGATCTTGAGTTAGCAGCGGTTGTTTTTGCATTGAAAATGTGGAGACATTATCTCTATGGAAAGAAATTTGAGGTTCATTCAGATCACCGCAGCCTACTGTACTTATTTTCCCATGATGGACTCGATTCTTCCCTCTCTCCCGCTGCCTCCGCCCCGGGTCTTTCGGGGTACGGCGGAGGGGAGGAGAAAAAAAGTAAAGGGTATCAACATTTTGTACGGGTATGCCAATTTCACTTTTCTACTTGGAATCTTGGAATGGTGATCCGAAGATCCACCTTCACAAGTAGAAAGGGGAAATAAAACTTTTTCTAGTTTCCCATTGCACACATATTTTAAGAAAAGAGACAGAGGTTTTTTTTTTATATGCCGTGAAAGGCGATTTCATTTGTTTGCCGTAAAAGGCGATTTTGCCGTAAAAGGCGATTTACAAATCTTATCCATTATGAAAGACAAGAATTGTGATTTTTTTTGTCTCTTAAAAAAAAATACAAAGTACAAAAGGAAAAGCAAGAAAAGGGATCTAACTTCTCATTCGATTGTGGGGACACGTTTAGATCGACGGTCGCGAGCCATGTATGGGCTCCGCCGTCGTCCATGCAGATGAGAACATGATTCTTGGATTCTTGGCTTGACTTTTTAACCTCAGATTTTTAAAGGACAAAGACCAAGAGAAGGTCTTCTATCCGATAAAAAGCTAAGTAAATGGGCTGAAAAGCCACGTTTTAGCCATGTTGGTAGAAGAAGGGAGGTCCTTGGGGGGGTGGCTCCCCAAGGGTGCTTCAATCACCTTTTGGTGGTCTTACAGCAGAGTTGCAGGAGTTCTGGATTTTCCGGGCAATTCTCTGGACTTCGAGTGCATTTCTCTGGCGATTTCTCTGGAATTTTTCCCCCCCGGGTTTTTCCCTTTGGAATGCCCTCCTATTTATAGGCCTTTGGTAGCCATTTAGGAGGGTTTATGAGCATTGAATGCATTAATGCTCATAATGGGAGGAGTTACAAGTTTTAAATTATTTGTTTTGTAACTCCTCTTTCCTTGAATCTGATTGGCTGATGGAGAATAATGAGCTTTTAATTGCCTTTAATCTCCATCATGGGAGGAGTTTCATGGCTTTAATGCCATAAATCATTTGACTTGTAACTCCCATTTGCTTGCTTTTGATTGGGCCGTCCAAAATAATGAGTTAATGACCGCATTAACTTGTCATAAAATGGGTCATTTAACCTCATTAATTGGTCACCAAGTCGCTTGAAGAGTCGCGGGCTGCGCCACGTCTTTTGGAATTCTTCTTGCGATGATCACCGGTGGATCCACATGTTGTTTGATGTCGGATGGCGATGCAATTTCAAACATTGATTAATGTCAACGTGCCGGCAACATCTGTGCTGTCGTTTTCACGATCGGGCGGGCAGAAAGTGTGCTTTCTTTGTCAGCCAGTTAGCGATTTCGAGGCATTTAATGATCATCCAATGATTTTGGAGGCGAATCCGTGATGTTGACGAAGATCGACGGATTTCATGCACGAAAAATCAGATTTTGGAAAAATCACAGGGGCCAATCAACTCGAAACGCGAAAAGGACCTGAAAAAGGGGTCTTCCGGCGACTTCTGGGTCGTCGGAACTCCATGGTCGCCTGCACCCATGGGCCTTGGGCCCATTTGTCGGTCGTCGTCCGGTCGCCTTTTCTCCGCCGTTTTCCGACCTTTTTTGCTTCTTTTTTTCTTCTGTATTTTTCCTGACATTTCCCCTTATTTATTGGCTTGATTCTCCTGAAGAAAACCCGATGAGAAGCCATGCAAATCAAAGCACAAAGTTTCCTATTTTTCTGGAAAGCCGAAGACTTTGTTGTGCGGTATTTGCCGATTTTTGTCAAGCGTTGAAACTAGGCCAAACGATGTCGGAATGACCTGAAATTCGACGTAGAGCTTCTTGATCAGTAAATAAGACTAACCATGGGCTTTGGTTTGAGTTTTGAAGCCTTTTTGGGTCCCGCAAATGCTCGCCTTGATTTCGCAATGAGGAAAATGCCAAGCTTTGAAACTAGGCCAAACGATGTCCGATTGACCTAAAATTTGACGGGGGACCTATTGGAGTCATTTTGAGATGATTCATTAGCTCCAATTTGGATGCCATGATTCTGGGGTGCTCCGCCGCCGGCAGGCCTGATTTTGCTTCGGAGTGTCGAGGTCGGGTCAAACGTTGTCGGAATGATCTGAAATTTGGCATGGAGCCTTTTGGAGGTATTTCTGAGACCATCCGTAGGCTCTGATCGAAGTTTTGAAGTCTTCGACACTGTCGTTGCCGGGAGCTCCTGTCTGGCCGTCGGAGGAGTGAAGTTAGGCCAACTGATGTTGAAACGACCCAAAACTTCATGTGTACCCCTCTTTTGGCTGCTTTGAAAGACCTTGCAGTTTTTGTTTGACTCTGACAAGATCTGATGCTTGAAGTGGCGCCTTCCTATTTATGGCAGGATGTGGCTCCATGTAGCTTTTGGTGTTGAAGGGACATAGTGATATTTTTGGTGTCAACAAATGCCCCCTCGAGGTACAGCGACGAGGTGTGCAGCTCTGGCAGTCGGTGTGCCTCGAAGAGAATTGAAGGAGATCTTCTTGCTTGATCAAGAGTCTTGAGCATTTTTCTTTTGATGGAGTTGCTTTTTTTTTTTTTATTTTTTTTTTTGCTTCCAAGGGATTTCGCGGTAATGCGGGGTCATGTACCGTCTCAAGGCAAGGATTTTGAAAATGACATTTGGATATGGGTTTTTGGTTTTGGATTTTCCTTTTTAACTTTGTGAACCTAAAGGCTTTATTTGGCGCATCAGGCGGTTAAGAATGTTTTTTTTTTTTTTTGGTTTTTTGACCTTGTGACCTAACAGGCTGTATGTGGCGAGTTAGGGGGTCGGGATTTTGGTTTTTGGTTTCGGCCTTGTGACCTAGCAAGCTATATGTGGCAAGTTAGGGGACCATGGTTTGGTTTTTTGTCACCTTTTGGGACAATTTTGGGTCCATTAGAGTGGTTTGGTTTTTTGTGGAATGTCAATTTCAAGATTGTGGCTTGATTTGGTGCATGGAGTTGGATGGTTTGGGTTTCTTTTGGAAGCCCATGAAGCTTGGAATTTTTTGTATGGTCCAATCAACTCAAGAGAGGCATGGAACCATTTTTGTATGCTCTTGGTAAGAGAAATTTTGACTAAAAGCCACTTTTAGTGCCTAGGTGGTCAAACCTGGCTCATATGGGCTAACCCAGGGGCCTTAAGCTTTTAAAAATGGCTTAGATCTCATGTGGTGTCATTTTGTAAAGAATATCTAAAAATATCCCTTTTGTGTAGAGAATATCTAAAAATATCCTTACTTGGAGAGAATCTCTCAAGTTTCCTTGATTTTGGGAGAGATTTTCTCAAAGTTTCTCAAATCCCCTTTCTTTTTGGAGAGAATTTCTCAAGAATCTCCTCTTTAGGAGAGAATATCTCAAATCTCCCTTTCTTTTAGGAAGTTTGCTAATTTTCAGCACTTACCTCCTTGCTTTTCTCTTCCTATCCTGTTTTAGTTTGCTTTTTCTATAAAAGCAATGGAGATGGGTTTTCTTTCTCTTGTTGCTTTCTTTTTGCAAAAACCTTCAAGAGTGCTCCAAGATAAAGAATTTCTAAAGGATCTTCAAGTTTCTTCTTTTTCTTCTCCATGGCTTCAAGTAGGTCTTCTTTTTCCAAGAAAAACCCCATGTAGATGTAGAAAAGTTTCCTTTTCTTTTTTTCTTCTTTTCTTTTCTTTTCTTTCTCTTTTTTTTTTCACGTGTTTTCTTTTCCTCTTTTTTTTATTGTACACGTTCACCTTTTTTTCTTTTTTTATTTCTTCCCCTTTTTTTTTTCTCTCTTTTTTCGCTTTTTTTTTTCTTTTGGTGCTATACGGACGGGTCCGTACGGACCTGGCCGTACAGCCACGTGGCCTGTGGGCCACGTCCCATGGGCCAACCCCTTGTTTTGTTTTGTTTTTTTTATTTTTTTTTCTTTTCTTTTTTTCTTTTTGCTCACCATGATATGAGGTTTATGCAATTCAAGATGATCATGCATTTTTTTTTTTTTAAATGCATCAAGATAAAAGGCTAGAATTTCTAGGTCAAGTCAACATGGATTTTGACTTAGACAAAGTTTGATTGGTTTTGACCAAATTGGGTTGGAATTGGTCAAACTTTTGTCAAAGTTTTCCTAGCATCTAATGCATGATGGTTTTATGCATGATTTTTGATAAATGGAATTGGGAGCATGATGATGCATACCTCTAATTTTCTTGCAAGTCTTGGGATTTTTGGAGCTTGCAGCAATGTTGAGCCCACTTCTCCAGTCTCGCAGAATTTCGAGGAGCTTTGCAAGTTTTGGAATTTTGAGCTCGCAGTAATGTTGAGCTCTTTTCTGATCTTGCGAAGATTTGAGAAGAAAGGCTTGATCTCGCAGCAATGTTTGAATTCGAGTCTTCTTCGAGAATCCTTCATTGATTATGAGCTCGCAGCAATGTTGAGCTCATCATCAAGCTTCCTTTCTTTTTCGGGGTGCCTTCCTTTTCTTCGAAATTGCCCCGGAACCATGCCAAAATTTCGTTAGGAATTTTTTTTTAGCAAAATTCTGTCATTTGGTGCTTGATTTCTTCCTTTCTGACTTTTGCAGGTGGTTTCTCCAGAACGAACAAGGGTAAGGGCCTTGTTACTGATGCACCTCGCCGATCTGCCAGATCTTCCAATGCGGCCGTTCAACAGGCGTGGGAAGAGGTCCGTTACTTGGAGACTAACTTGGAAGAATGCGACTCGCTCAACCGAGATGAGATGAGACAGCGATTGATCGCTCTCAAGGATGAGGAGTTTTATAAAATTATGGCAAGCAATCGTCCTTGGGTCGTGGACGATCAGAGCGTTGTGCCCAAGCCTACCTTTTTCTTTGGTGACGCTGTCCTTGATGACTCGTCATTCCAAAGGAGATGCTTTCAGTTCTCTTACACAGCTGATGGTGAAGAGAGAACTATTTCTATCCGATCGACTTTTGATCGCACTATCTCGATCATGAGTCTTTCTCCCACATGCTCGAAAAGAGAAGATCCTCCAAGCTGGGTGAAGAGGACCAATGTGGTCAAGACCGAGGTTTTTGTTGGCGGCCCTTCCTGTTATGCAGAGAAGTCGCCTGTCCATATGGACATGTTTGATGCCGGCCAGCGTCTACCAAGGTTCTGATCATCCATCAGTCAATTTGAGACCGGTGGGCCTTGGCATTTTTAGCGGGGACGGCAATAATTGGGTGAACCGCTTTCGGCTTCGTGGCCACTTCAGTGCTGACTCAGGCTGGGAGTCATGGATTGATCACATCCTGCAGATTGGTGGCGCCATTCTGAAGGAGGCTGAGGTTTTTGATGCGGTTCGCACTTTCCGGCAAACCGTCGTTTTCTCCGATGAGGCCTTCATGGCCATGTTGGAGTCTTTCCTTCCGCAGACCAACACCTTCGTTGTCACGAACGGTGAAATTGGTTTTTCTTTGAAGGAGTTCAGCGCTACCACCGGGCTGCCTATCCTCGGCAAACTCTATGAGGAGTTTATGCCTATTGACAGTGTCCTTGAGGAGCAGTCGGAGGAGTTCAGGCTTCTGTACTTTTAGCTCGTCGCCTTCTACGATTTTTTGAAGGAGAAGGAGGGCTCGAAAGTCTGATGCAGTAGTTGGAGGAGTCTCAGCTCTTTGTCTTTCAACTTCTTTGACGGTGGGGATGCTTCTGAGAGTATGTCCTAGGAAGCCAGGGCTAAGAACCCGAAGAAGATCTCCGCTATGCGAGAAAATTTGAGGGATTTTCTTATAAGCACAGACGCCATTTGTTCTGACATTACGCTGCGGAGAGATCTCGCTGTTTACCTCACTTTCTGGCTGGGTGAGGCAATTTTTGCTGGAAGAGATGGAACGCACATCAGGCCGCACTGTATTTTTTCGGCTTGTCAGATGGCGTTCGGAGAGCAGCTTGCTTTGGTGCCTGCTCTTTACTCCTATTTATGCACCGAACTGCAGGCTGCTGCTTTCTTGGTTCGGCTTGGGCTCCCTATGAATAGGGTATATTCAGCCCATATCTTCTATTTGTGGTTTGTGTACCACTGTCCGGGCTTCCACTGTTTAGGCGCTGCACAGGATGATGACCCGTTTATGATTCGGTTGGCTAGTGGGAAAGCCATTTCCGAATCTCTTTTGTCTGCCCGTTTGAGGATCCGACGGTTCAGGGACGTCGAGATGGGGCAGTCTTCAGTCAAGCTTTCTCCCGGTCTGCGGAAGAAGGCTTTTGGTTTTGGTGTCTCCCGCGATTCCACCAGAGCAGGGTCGAGAAGACACTATTCTTTGACGAACGCAGAGAAGGGATGGCTTTTTAACATACGTGTTGGTACGATGGTGTACCGTCGACATCTTTTTGTTGACATCCAGCCGTATGTTCCTTTTCGTTTTGCGTTGCAGTTGGGCTTCTCCGAAGGCGTTGTAGGAGCGCCTTCGAGCATGGTGAAGCGTTTTGGGGGTCTTCAGGACGAAAGGAACGCATGAGCTTTTTACAATGCGGAGGACACTACCGCCATGATTTCCTATCCTGAGCTGCCCACTTTCCGGACCGCTGGCTTCACGAAATGGTTCGCGGTTTTCTGCCGCATTTTATGGCAGCATCTTGAAGAAGCGTGGCCTGGAAGCTTTGGAGGCTGAGGCCAAGAGTCTGCTCGAGGACCTCAGTCTTTGGTTGAAGACTATGATGGACTGGGCTTTTGAATTTCTTTTGTAACAAACTTTCTTCTTTCATTTTTTTTTTTGTACCTCCATGTATAAATATTTTGGCACTCTATTTTTTTGTATCCCCTTGTTCTACTTAAATTCTTTTTGTTGAAAATAAGCAAAAGTTGAATGAGAATGTTTGTTTGAAAATCTTGATCAAAAGGTTATCATTTTGTGAAAGTCTTTTGTCAAAAGTGTTGTTTTGGAATGAAAGCCAGATTTTGCGGCACAAAGCCTGGTTTTTG
Organism: Camphora micrantha; assembly: GCA_003546025.1. Taxonomy (NCBI): domain Eukaryota; kingdom Viridiplantae; phylum Streptophyta; class Magnoliopsida; order Laurales; family Lauraceae; genus Camphora; species Camphora micrantha. The sequence goes on from QPKB01000455.1 coordinate 13,648, forward strand.
ATGGCTTGAAAGCCGAAAATTTTGAGGTGGCATGAAAGCCGATTTTTGGCATGAGAGCCGATTTTTTTGTTGGTGGCGTGAAAGCCGATGTGGCATGGAAGCCGATTTTTGGCATGAGAGCCGATTTTTTGTTTTTGGCGTAAAAGCCGGATTTTTTGCATGAGAGCCGATTTTTTGTTTTTGGCGTAAAAGCCGGATTTTTGGCATGAGAGACGAGTTTTTTCGCGTAAAAGCCAGATTTTTTGAAAACCAAGTTTTGTTTTGTTGGCATGAGAGCCAGATTTTGTTTTGATTTTTGGCGTGAAAGCCGATTTTTGGCGTGGAAGCCGAGTTTTTTGGCGTAAAAGCCGAGTTTTTGGCGTAAAAAGCCAGGTTTTTGGTTTTTCAAAAATGCAAGTATCGACTAAGAGTCGCCTCCCTGCTGAATGGTATTGCAAGTATCGATGGAATGTCGCCTCCTTGCTCATTCGGTTGCGAGTATCGATGGAATGTCGCTTCCTCGCGAAGTTGGGTGCAAGTATCGACTAAGCGTCGCTTCCCTGCTTTTTCTTCAAAAATTTCGTTTTGCGGGTATCGATGGAATGTCGCCTCCCCACGATTTTTGAAATTTGAGGTTTTTTCGAACCTTTGTTTTTCTTTTGACATTTGGGTTGTGGATATCAACTGGAATGTTGCGTCTCCACGATTTTTGAAATTTTGCAAGTATCAACGAGGTGTTGCTTCCTTGCGATTTTGAGGTTTTGGAAGTATCGAATGGGGTTCGCATCCTTCCAATGGGTTTTTGCGAGTATCGACTTGACATCGCTTTTCCGATTTTTGTTTTTAGACACGAGGGTCGTAAAATTTTGACCTAAAACCATTTTTGGCGGTAAAAGGTAAGGCGGACTAGGGTGGAAATTCCTAAGTCCTGATTTTTTTGTTTCAAACCAAGAATTTTGGGTTCAAAGATCGAAAATTTTGGTTAAGTTTGGGAAGAGGCTCCTAAACTTAGATTTTCGGATTTTGATTTTCTTTTGAACAATGAAACGATGAAAGTAAGCATTGTTTCGAAAGTTCAACATAAAGGTGAAAATTCCAAAAGGAGTGGGTTTGACGAGCAAGTACCTAGAAATAGGCTTTGGCCTTGCAGGCGTCGCTCTGACCCAGTGGAGGAAGTCTTCAAGGGTAGTACCGCTTCAAGAACTTGCCGTTGATGGGCAGCATACATCCATCACCTTCCATGTTTAGAAGTGCGTATGCGCCATTGGAGAAGACTTTGTCGATGACGAAGGGTCCCTCCCATTTTGGTTCAAATTTGCCTTTGGATTTGTGAGCAAAAACCATCGGACTTTTAACTGCAAGAACCAAGTCACCCTTTTTGTGGGTGCGTTGCCTGACCTTTTGTAGAAAGATCTAGCCATGCGTGCTTGGTAGAGCTCAATGCTTTGGAGTGCCTCGAGCCGTCTCTCATCGAGATTGTCCAGCTCTTGGAGTCTTAATTTGACATTGCTTTCTTGCGTCATGTCATTTTGTAGAGATACCCTTAAGGAAGGAATTTGTACCTCTAAAGGGACAACAGCTTCGCATCCATAGACCAAGGAGAATGGCGTGCTATGGGTCGGTCCTCGAACGGTGGTTCGGTAGGCCCACAAAGCTTCGGATAGTTTGTCGCCCCAGTCCCTTTTGTGGCTAGAGACCATTTTCTTGAGAATTTTGCAGAGTGTCTTATTGAAGGCCTCTGCCAGTCCATTCGCCGCCGGATTGTACGGAGTTGAAGGACAACTTTGGATTTTGTATTTGTCGCAGAACCTGTAGAATCTGTGATCACGAAATTGTGGTCCGTTATCATGGACGAATCTTTTAGGTATGCCGAAGCGACAAATGATGTTGGTGCGCAAGAACTGAATGACTGATGAGGTCTTCATTTCATTGAGCGCAAAAGCTTCTGACCACTTGGAGAAATAATCCGTAGCGGCGAAGATGAAGCGATGACCTTTGCTTGACGGAGGGGAGACATGACCTACGATGTCCATACCCCAGGCTTCGAAAGGCCATGAAATTGCTGTAGGATGTAGCCATTCTGGAGGCATGTGGACATAGTCTCCATGAACTTGGCATTGTTGGCAGCGTTTAGCAAATTGCATTGCGTCAGCTACCATGGTAGGCCAATAATAACCTAACCTTTTTATCTGATCGTAGAGCTTTGGACCAGCCTGATGAGCTCCACAAAGACCAGCATGCACCCCTTCGAGAGTTTCTTCAGCTTCTTGTTGTGATAAGCAGCGTAGAAGTACTCCATTGTAGGATTTTTTGTAGAGCATCTTTGAAGGAATGTCTAGATGAAAGTTTGGGGTTCGTCTTTGAACACTAACCCGTTCTTTTGGATCTTCAGGCAGGATTCCGAACATAATATAATCAATGAACGGATCCCTCCAGTCGCCGATCGGAGGTCTGAGGATGGAGATCCGACTTCCAACCAGTTGGTGGCACTCAGCAACTGCTTTGTGTGTATTGAGGGGAGGGAGAATCCTTCTCTCACACACTGTAACTTGCATGTGTTCTCCTTCTTGGACTGCCATAGAGGCGGCGAGTCCAGCCAGGGCATCTGCACGGATGTTTTCGCCTCTACGAATGTGGGTGATATGACAGATGTCAAATTTTTGCCGAAGTGATTGCGCCTTGTTGTAGTAAGGCAACAAATCAGGCTTCCTGATTTCAAATTTCTAATTCATCTGGATGACGATCAGTTGAGAATCCCCGAAGGCTTCTAGCACTGTGATGCCGGATTCGATGGTGAGTTCCAATCCTACAATCAGGGCTTGGTACTCAGCTGCATTGTTTGAACATGGTTCCAGTAGTGAGAAGGCGTGTGGAATTATATATTTGTCGGGACTAACAAAGAGGATGCCAATCCCTGATATTTGATTTCCTTTTTCACTTGTCCTGGTTGCACCGTTGAAGTACATATCTCAGGAAGCATTTGATAAGGAAGCCTCCACGTTGTAGACTGACTCGTCTGGGAGATCATCCCTGAGTGGAGAATCTTCAGGCAACGGATGCTCTGCAAGAAAGTCTGCCAGAACTTGACCTTTGATTGCTTTTTGTGGTACATACCTAATATCAAATTGTGACAGGAGGATAGACCATTTTGCCAGTCGGGCATTGAGGGAACCTGCTTTTGTGACAAGGACCTTCAGGAGATTGATCATCGAGATCAGGTATACTGTGTTGGACAGCAGATAGTGACGTAGCTTTTGTACAGCAAACATCACTGCAAGACATTCTTTTTCGACTGGAGAGTAGCGATGCTCTGCACCTACCAGCATGCGGCTGAGATAGTATAGAGCAGCTTCTTTTCCCTCGTGATTTCCTTGTGCAAGTAGAGCTCCCAAAGAGTGATCGAGGGCTCTTCTGTACAAGATAAATGGTTTTCCAGTTGTGGGGGCAGCCAGTACTGGAGGTTTGGTCAGGTATGACTTGATGTCTTGGAACGCAGTTTCGCATTCAGCATTCCAGACGAAGTCCACGCCCTTTTTCATTAGGCGGGAGAATGGACGGCATTTCCCTGACAGGTTGGAGATGAACCGTCGAATGTATGCCAATCTTCCTTGAAGCCCTTTTAACTGTCTCAGGGTTTTTGGGGATGGCATTTCTAGGATAGCCTTGACTTTGATAGGGTCAAGCTCTATTCCCGCTTTCCGAACTACGAACCCGAGGAACTTACCCGATGATACACCGAAGAAGCATTTTAGGGGATTCATTCGCAGTTTGTGCCTGCGTAGTCGGAGGAAGACTTCTCGAAGATCTTTGAGATGGTCTTCTTTCCTTTTGCTTTTGACGGCGAGGTCGTCAACGTAGCATTCGACCGTCTTATGCTGCATATCTTGGAATATCTTCATCATAGCCCTCTGATATGTCGCACCAGCATTTTTCAGACCAAATGGCATTACAGTGTAACAATACACGCCAAATGGGGTCCGAAATGATGTGTGTCTTTCATCTTCAGGATGCATTTTTATCTGATTGTACCCAGAGAAACCATCTATGAATGTCATCTGCTCGAATCCACAGGTGTTGTCGATCATCGCCTCCGGTATGGGGAGCGGAAATTCATCTTTAGGACATGCATTGTTCAGGTCTCTATAATCAATACAGAACCTCATCTGCCCATTTTTCTTTGTCACTGGGACGATGTTGGCCAACCATTCAGGATGCTGTTCTTCGCGGATGAAGCCAACGTTTTTGAGTTTCTGAACTTCTTGTTCAATTTTGTCCATTATGTCAGGATGAAATCTTCTTTGGCCTTGTTTGACAGGCTTGATATCTTTTTGTAGATTGAGTTTGTGAACTGCTATTTTGGGGTCTAAACCAGGCATTTCAGCGTAAGACCATGCAAAACAATCAACAAACTCACGAAGAAAAGCGATATACTCGGGTAACTCATCATCCTTTATATTCTTGCTTATGAATACAGGACGTGGGCTATCTGGCGTTCCCAAGTCTATCTTTTGAACAGAATCTTCTGTTGGAAGACTTGAAGGTGGTTCATCCATAATATTTTCGGAGGCTTCCAACTCAATAAGACCTTCCGGAGTTTCAAAGGTATTCTCAGACCAAGGCTGTGCTTCTGACTATGGGTCTTCTTGATCGGCACTCTTCTTAAGACTCGCTATGAGATGGTCCCAATCGCCTATTGAAACTGGATCGAAGTATGGCACTTCTTTTGGAAATGATGGTTCTTCTGGACCAGAAGACTGTGCATCTGTATCATCGGACAATTCCTCTTCATCATCAGAGAAATCGTACCAATTGGAGGAGCTTCCTGGATCCTTGACGGGTAACTCTTCAAAGAGATATCCAGGGAGATCAATATCTTCACAGACACGAGATGTTGAGGCTTCGTCGGTCAGACGACTTTGTAGCCTTTGGGTCAACTGTCTCATGGGAGCATCAGGGTCGTAGCCCAGTCTTCTTGGTTGATCTCCTTGGTTTTGCCGGATGGTTGATTTTCTTCCGGTGATTGCTGAGGAGCCTTGCCTTTATCTTTCTGGAGACTTTCGGCAAAGGATGTTATTTCTTTCTCCTTTTCTTCGTTTTCATCTTTGTACATCTGCGAGTCTGCAAAATGGACTTCTTTGCCATTGAAAGGCTTTTTGTCCGCAAATACCCGATGTACCAAGCCGTCGTCGCCAACAAACTTGATGCACTGATGAAGAGTTGAAGGAACAACACCACTCTCGTGTATCCAGGGGCGTCCGAGAAGGATGTTGTAGCATGAGGGCGTCTTTATTGCATATACAGTGACTTCAGAGATAAGATCACCGATTTGCAACTTGAACCTAATCTTGCCGATAGGCTTCTGAGCGCTTCCATCGTATCCAAAGATAGACACGGATGTGTGACTCAGCTTGCTAGGCGGGATGCCTAGCTCTTCGAGTGCCGAAGTAGAGATGAGGTTGAGGGCAGAACCCGGATCGATCTGTACTCTGTGTATCGGCATCTCTTTGATGTACCCTGTAAAGTATAAGGGCCGGTTGTGCTTTGTTTCGCCTAGTGGGAGGTCTTCCTTAGTGAAGGCGATAGTTGCACTTGCTGCTTTTTGAACTGAGAGGCAATCATTGCAAGATCCCTCAGTCTTCTTCTTTTCTCCTTTTGAGGAGGTATTTGATTTTTTAACCCTATAGTCCATTTCAATTTGTAGGACTTGTGGGGCATGCTTGTCGACATCCACATTCAGTCTTTGCAGTTCTGAAATGAGACTATCACGAGTTTGGGGAGACATTCGTAATAAGTCTAGGATGTGCAGACGTGCAGGTATGTGTCTAAAGTGCTCAATCAAGTCATACTTGAAGGCCTCCTTAGGGCCTGCATTCTCATTATTGTTGCCACTTGGGGCGCTTACATTCTGTCCCGAAGGATTTACATAAGAAGAAGAAGTTAGAATGTAGTTTTTGTGATAATCCCAGCCAGAGCGGGTACCTTTACCAACTTCGAGAGCTTCTGGAGACGGTTCTTCATTCGGAAGTCCACCCTCGGGATTGAGGGGCTGATCCTTTTCAATTGCTGAAGATGCTTCCGTGTCAACATTACCATCCTCTGTGATTGCATTGCATGGAGCATTTTCCGGGAACAAGTCCTGAATAGCGTCCAGCAATTTGTCTTCTTTGTTTACAATTTCATCGGTCCAGACATCACCCATGAGGTTGGGCATCTGGGACCAGTTGACTGGGTGGACTTCATCGGTAGAGACGTCTTCAAGGTAGTCAGCCAGAAGAGGTCTGTACTCTGATGTGACAGTCTCAGGAGACGAAGGTTGAGAAGATGTCATATGGGAGTTTGTGGCCTCGGCAGATGAAGCTCCAGAGGCGCTATCGTCTCGAACTATCGCATTGCAAGCAATAGGAAACGTCTCCGGAACGGATTGTTGGGAGTCAGATTCATCCTCTGATGTAAGGGGATCATCCACCCAACAGTTTTCTTCATTTTCAGGAGTTACTGGAGGGGACTCCTGTAGATTTTCCGGGACCACCGGTTCTGGATTGCGATGAAGCTGATTGATGTGATCTTGTCCTTGCTCTATGGTAAGACGCTGCAAGATCCTTGCATATTCTTCGAGATCAGGCAAAGGAGCCAGATCTTCTTCTTCATCTACTCCTTGTGGTTCCTCCTGATCGGGTTCTACCGGAGCATTGGCAGGTGCTGTGTCAACAGCATTTTCCTGAACAACCTCTTGGTCTCCTTCATCATCAGACCAAGATCCCTGTGGTTGTAAAGGGTTATACCAGATCACCGGCATGAGGTGGGATTCGGGGATCCATTCCTCGTCGGAGAGGTATTCTCCTGTTTCGAGGGATTCCTCCCATTCATCGGTGTCACTGGCGGTGTCACTGGACTCGTACCCATCCATGGGGAATTCAATTACTGAATTGCAAGAGTATAATGCCCCCTGCATGTCTTCAGTCTTTAGTAGTAATGGCATGAAATCATGAAGGGTGAATTTCCTTGTCGGCCTCAAAGTCTCGGAAGGAGACTTTTCTGCTGCCCCCAGTGAAGGGGTAGGGGAAGTTTCTGTCTTTTCAGGAACTTCTTGTTTTGGCTGAGCTTTCTCCTGCTGTTTAAGCTTGCGGAGTTGTCTCCTGGCTTGCCTTTGCTGTCGAGCGGTCGGCTTTGTTTTGACGATCTCCCAGTTTTCATCTTCCAGGAGATCGGGATGTACCCATATGGGCTGTCCATCTGGTGTTGGGCACGGGACTAGCTCTTGGGATGTTTGAGCCATTTTTATCACCTTGAAGGAAGTAGTGACTTTCTTCTTTGGTGACTTTTGTGTTTGTCCATACGACACCATGTTGACGGAGGCAGACCCATAGTTTTTGTCAAAGGTGATGACTCCGTTTTTCCACATCTCGTTGATCTTTTCTCTCACAACGAAGCATTGGTTGAGAGGATGCGAGATCATCTGGTGGTATGGACAGTACCGGGGATCGTTGGTTTTGCCAACATCTCCTGGTCTTTTGGGTTCAGGCAGGGTGAGCTTCCCGTTTGCCAAAAGAGCCTCGAAGATTTCTTCGACATCTTCATCGAACGGGTATTTCTTTTCTACTCGTTCTTTGAAGGCATCAGAGAGTTCAGGTCTCTTACCTGCACCTTTGTTTTCAGCTTTCTTTGGTGGCTGCGGAGCTGACTTGGTTTGCACATTGAGAACCTCCTTTTTCTTTTGCTTCGAGGTTGCAATGGCGGTCGGCTCCTTCTTTGATGATTTCTGATTGCTGAGGTCTTTGATCACCGTCTCAACCTCCATAGATGCTTCTAGGAGTTCTCCCAGATTCTTTGATTTGTTGCCGATAATCATGGAGCGTATCTTTGCTCTCATGTTGTTACCGCAGATGTCGACCAGCGACGCTTGTGGCAGTACTCTGAACATTTGTAAGCCATTGCCTTTCACTTGTGAATGTAGTCGTATGTCGACTCATTCTCTCCCTGTTTTAGGCTGCAGAGTTGAGCCATAGTCACAGGATGATCCTCACCTTTGAAGTGAGTTAGGAAGCGTGTCTCCATCATGGCCCAGTTTTGGATAGAGTCCTCCTGAAGAGTGGAGTACCAATCAAAGGCCGTACCTTTTAGGGTACTTGCGAAGAGACGGATCTTGAGGGCGTCTTGATCCGCGATGGCTCCCGTCAGGATCTTGAAATGGATGACATGTTGTCTGGCCGAGCCCTTCCCCGTATATGTTTGGAGAGTGGGTTGTTTGAATTTGGTAGGAAACGGTACCGAGTCCATCCATAAGGGATATGGCGGCTTGATTCCGTGTTCCTTTAGTGAATCCTCTTCCTTTGCTTTGGCGAGGATATCGTCAACGTCCCTTTTGGTAAGGGCGCGTGACTCATTTACCTCCTTCTCGTGGTGACTTGGAGGAACTTCATTATTTGGTGGACGTTGGAGGGTAAGAAGTAAGTTCTCCATGAGAGCTTCTATCCTCTGCTGTCCCTGCTCCAGCTGCTGGATGCGTGTGGCTACGTCATCTTGCGGCGGAGGCTGCTCAGCATTTGTGACTAAGACGTTCATCCTTCGAGAGTCGAATGAGGATACCGTCTTGATGACTGAGCTGGAGCTCATTCTTTTGGATGAAGAGCTCGAAGAGTGATTGCTCCAGTGTCCTTGACTTGAAGGAGTGGGAGAATCTTCTCTATGTGTTCGCGCCCGGGAGACGCTGCGAGTCACCGGTCGCTTGACATGGACTTTTGTTGCTGACTTCTGGCGCCTTCTGGTTTTGCCAACCATATGGACAGTAGAAACTTGGTTAGGTGCTTCTTTTTCGACCCATTTTTGAGAGACCTGGAGCGTGGAGTGCTGGGCTCTTTGCTTCTGTAGTCTCTTTTGCCGATACGCCGCGCGGCGACGCATACGACGAGCGATTTGAGCTTCAGTTAGCTCGGGCTGTGCTCTAGCCACGAAGGAGGTGGTCCCTCGCGCGCAGCAGCCGAGCTTGTCTTCTTTGTAATTTGGCAAGGACAGGATCCGGACGCGGTCCTTAGCCTGTCGCAGCGAAGCTTTAAATTTGGCGAGCTCGGCCCCTGTTGAGATGAAGGGCCGAGTTGCAGGAATACAGGCCTTGACAGGTTCTCGTTGAGGCCTGATGATGCACGACTTGATCCTGGGCTTATAGGAACAAGCCGGCTCGTGTTGGGTGGATTTCGTTTGGTGGAGGGCTGGTTTCTCCTCTTTCGTGTACGAGAGAGGGTAGAACCGGTTCTCCTTGAGCGGGGCTAGGTATGCTGGCCTTGCAGATCTTTGGGACCTTCTTTGTTTTGGAGAAGGTCTTGGAGACCAAGTCTTGAGGTAGACCTGGTTTCTTGCAGGCTGAGGTTTCGCGGGGTTGTCGTGGGCTTCAGTCTTCTTGGCGGTTGCCCTTGGTGTCACGGTAGTGACGCGCCCAGGGGCGGTTCTCTGCTTCTTGGCAGGAGTTGTTTCTTCTGCGGGAAGTGGGAAAGGTCCCAGCGACCCGAAGACGATGGACCGGGGAGCGGAGGTCGACCCGGTGTCTTGTGCGTTACCGAAGGAAGTGACACTTCGGCCGCTGGCGAGGCGCTTAGGAGCACGTTTGTTTTGCTTCTCTTGAAGCATTAGCTGGTACTTGTTCTCGTCGAAGGTGATCGTCAACGAAGCTGCCATGTTAGTTTTTGAAAACCTTTCTGAAACAACACCAGATCCATTAGTAATCACAAGAATGTGGTGATCATAAATGGAAATAAACTATGGTTTTGTCTTTTTAATTTGCTCGAGGGGACAAGGCCTGGCCCAAGCAAGATGAAGAAGGCAAAAAGCCATAGAGTATATAATTGTTCTAAACGCAAGTATGAAAGGCTCAGAGTGAGCGTTCCAGTGACTGCTAGAAGCAATTGTGAACCTTAATTCAGATTACCGAGGAGCGAGGCTCACTCGAGGTAAAATGATATAAGGTTGGGAGTACAAATGTGTCGGTCGCGAATACAGTAGACCCAAGAGGGCGTACTAGCACCGCTAGGCACAGATGTTGTAAATCGCATCCTTGAAATGGACACGAGATGGGATTTTTTGAAAGGTCAAGGTTGGGTCCATAAAAGAGAGCAAATGGCACTCCGATCCAAACACATGCTCAAACATTTCTGCGAGCACAGAGTCCGAAAGGGGAATAACCAGAATTTCTCGAATCTGGACCCAACAATGACGGAAGTTTTTTTTTTTAGAAAAGTCAGGATCAGATTCATCAAAGAGAGCAAATGACGTTCCAACCCAAACACGTGCTCAACATTTCTGCGAGCACAGTAATCCGAGGAGGAAGAGGTCAAGATTTCTCGACTTTGAACCCAGACGTGACAAAAGTTTTTTTTTGAAGATTTTTTTTTGAAAGTCAATATCGGATTCATCAAAGAGAGCAGATGATGTTCCAATCCAAACACGTGCTCAACATTTCTGCGAGCACAGAGTTTGAAAAGGAAGAGATCAAGATTTCTCAAATTTGAACCAAAAATCGACGAAATTTTTTTTTATGCAAGATTCAACATTGGCCACCAACTAGAAAGGTGCCAAAGAATCTAAGTTCATGTTCTCAAATGAACGTGTACCACCGGGTATGCCAGCTTGATGGACCCGATTCTTCCCTCTCTCCCGCTGCCTCTGCCCCGGGTCTTTCGGGGTACGGCGGAGGGGAGGAGAAAAAAAGTAAAGGGTATCCACATTTTGTACGGGTATGCCAATTTCACTTTTCTACTTGGAATCTTGGAATGGTGATCCGAAGATCCACCTTCACAAGTAGAAAGGGGAAATAAAACTTTTTCTAGTTTCCCATTGCACACATATTTTAAGAAAAGAGACAAAGGTTTTTTTTTTTTTATATGCCGTGAAAGGCGATTTCATTTGTTTGCCGTAAAAGGCAATTTTGCCGTAAAAGGCGATTTACAAATCTTATCCATTATGAAAGACAAGAATTGTGATTTTTTTGTCTCTTAAAAAAAATACAAAGTACAAAAGGAAAAGCAAGAAAAGGGATCTAACTTCTCATTCGATTGTGGGGAAACGTTCAGATCGACGGTCGCGAGCCATGTATGGGCTCCGCCGTCGTCCATGCAGATGAGAACATGATTCTTGGATTCTTGGCTTGGCTTTTTAATCTCAGATTTTTAAAGGACAAAGATCAAGAGAAGGTCTTATATCCGATAAAAAGCTAAGTAAACGGGCTGAAAAGCCACGTTTTAGCCATGTTGGTAGAAGAAGGGAGGTCCTTGGGGGTGTGGCCCCCCAAGGGTGCTCCAATCACCTTTTGGTGGTCTTGTAGCAGAGTTGCAGGAGTTCTGGATTTTCCGGACAATTCTCTGGACTTCGAGTGAATTTCTCTGGCGATTTCTCTGGATTTTTTTCCGGGTTTTTCCTTTTGGAATGCCCTTCTATTTATAGGCCTTTGGTAGCCATTTAGGAGGGTTTATGAGCATTGAATGCATTAATGCTCATAATGGGAGGAGTTACAAGTTTTAAATTATTTGTTTTGTAACTCCTTTTTCCTTGAATCTGATTGGCTGATGGAGAATAATGAGCTTTTAATTGCCTTTAATCTCCATCATGGGAGGAGTTTCATGGCTTTAATGCCATAAATCATTTGACTTGTAACTCCCATTTGCTCGCTTTTGATTGGGCCGTCCAAATAATGAGTTAATGACCGCATTAACTTGTCATAAAATGGGTCATTTAACCTCATTAATTGGTCGCCAAAGTCGCTTGAAGAGTCGCGGGCCGCGCCGCGTCTTTTGGAATTCTTCTTGCGATGATCGCCGGTGGATCCACATGTTGTTTGATGTCGGATGGCGATGCAATTTCAGACATTGATTAATGTCAACGTGCCGGCAACATCTGTCCTGTCGATTTCACGATCGGGCGGGCAGAAAGTGTGCTTTCTTTGTCGGCCGGTTGGCGATTTCGAGGCATCTAATGATCATCCAATGATTTCGGTGGCGAATCCGTGATGTTGACGAAGATCGACTGATTTCATACACGAAAAATCAGATTTTGGAAAAATCACAGGGGCCAATCAACTCGAAACATGAAAAGGACTTGAAAAAGGGGTCTTCCGGCGACTTTTGGGTCGCCGGAACTCCATGGTCGCCGGCGACCATGGGCCTTGGGCCCATTTGTTGGTCGTCGTCCGGTCGCTTTTTCTCCGCCGTTTTTCCACCTTTTTTGCTTCTTTTTTGCTTCTGTATTTTTCCTGACATTTCCCCTCATTTATTGGCTTGATTCTCCTGAAGAAACCCGATGAGAAGCCACGCAAATCAGAGCACAAAGTTTCCTATTTTTATGGAAAGCCGAAGACTTTGTTGTGCGGTATTTGCCGATTTTTGTCAAGCGTTGAAACTAGGCCAAACGATGTCGGAATGACCTGAAATTCGACGTGGAGCTTCTTGAGCAGTAAATAAGACTAACCATGGGCTTTGGTTTGAGTTTTGAAGCCTTCTTGGGTCCTGCAAATGCTCGCCTTGATTTCGCATCGAGGAAAATGCCGAGCTTTGAAACTAGGCCAAACGATGTCCGATTGACCTAAAATTTGACGGGAAGTCATTTTAGCAGTAGATAGGACCAACCATAGGCTTTGGTTTGAGTTTTGAAGCCGTTTGGAGTCCCGCAAATGCTCGCCTTGATTTCGCCATGAGGAAAATGTCGAGCTTTGAAACTAGGCCAAACGATGTCCGTTTGACCTAAAACTTGACGGGGGACCTATTGGAGTCATTTTGAGATGATCCATTAGCTCCAATTTGGATGCCATGATTCCGGGGTGCTCCGCCGCCGGCAGGCCTGATTTTGCTTCAGAGCGTCGAGGTTGGGTCAAACGTTGTCGGAATGACCTGAAATTTGGCATGGAGCCTTTTGGAGGTATTCTGAGACCATCCGTAGGCTCTGATCGAAGTTTTGAAGTCTTCGACACTGTCGTTGCCGGGAGCTCCTGTCTGGCTGTCGGAGGAGTGAAGTTAGGCCAAATGATGTTGAAACGGCCTAAAACTTCATGTGTACCCCTCTTTTGACTGCTTTGAAAGACCTTGCAGTTTTTGTTTGACTTTGACAAGATCTGATGCTTGAAGTGGCGCCTTCCTATTTATGGCAGGATGTGGCTCCATGTAACTTTTGGTGTTGAAGGGACATAGTGATATTTTTGGTGTCAACAAAGATTCCGTTCAAAAGATAGACTTAGGAACACCAAACAACCCACGTCCTATATTCATAAGCAAGAATATAAAGGATGATGAGTTACCAGAGTATATTGCTTTTCTTCATGAGTTTGTTGATTTTTTTGCTTGGTCCTACGCTGAAATGCCTGGTTTAGATCCCAAAATAGCAGTCCACAAACTCAACCTACAAAAAGACATCAAGCCTGTCAAACAAGGATAAAGAAGATTTCATCCCGACGTGATGGATAAAATTGAACAAGAAGTTCAAAAGCTCAAAAGCCTTGGTTTCATCCGTAAAGAACAACATCCTGAATGGCTAGCCAACATTGTCCCCGTGACAAAGAAAAATGGGCAAATCAAGGTCTGCATTTACTTCAGAGACCTGAATGGTGCATGCCTTAAAGATGAATTCTCGCTCCCCATACCGGAGGTGATGATTAACAATACTTGCAGATTTGAGCGAATGACATTCATGGATGGCTTCTTTGGCTACAATCAGATAAAGATGCATCCTGAAGATGAAAAACACACTTCATTTCGGACCCCATTTGGCGTGTATTGCTACACTGTCATGCCATTTGGTTTGAAAAATGCTGGTGCAACTTATCAAAGGGCTATGATAAAGATATTTCAAGATATGCAGCGCAAGACGGTTGAATGTTACATTGATGAACTCGCCGTCAAAAGCAGAAGAAAAGAAGACCACCTCAAAGATCTTCGAGAAGTCTTCCTCCGGCTTCGCAAACACAAACTGCGAACGAATCCCTTGAAATGCTTTTTCGGCGTCTCGTCAGGTAAGTTCCTCGGATTCTTAGTTCGGAAAGCTGGAATAGAATTTGACCCCATCAAAGTCAAGGCTATTTTAGAAATACCCTCCCCAAGAACCTTAAGGAAACTTAAGGGACTTCAATGATGGTTGGCATACATCCGACGGTTGATCTCCAATCTTTCGGGGAAGTGTCGTCCATTCTCTTACCTGATGAAGAAAGGTGTGAACTTTGTTTGGGATGCTGAATGAGATGTTGCATTTCAAGATATTAAGTCATACCTGACCAAACCTCTAGTGTTGGCTGCCCTTACCACTGGAAAACTATTCATCTCGTACACAAGAGCCCTCGACTATTCTTTGGGCGCTCAACTGGCGCAAGAGAATGATGAAGGAAAAAAGCTGCTCTATACTACCTCAGCCACATGTTGGTAGGTGCAGAGCATTGCTACTCTCCATTTGAAAAAGAATGCCTTGCAGTGATGTTCGCCGTACAAAAGCTACGTCACTACCTTCTTTCTCTAACACAGTCTACCTGATTTCGAGGATCAACCTCTTGAAGGTCCTTGTCACAAAAGCAGGTTCTCTCAATGCTCGACTGGCAAAATGGTCCATCCTTCTGTAATAATTTGATATTACATATGTACCGCAAAAATAATTAAAGGCCAAGCTCTAGCAGACTTTCTAGCAGAGCACCCATTGCTAAAGATTCTCCTCTCAGAGCACCCATTGCCTAAAGGCCAATCTCCCATAATAACTTGTTTACAATGTGGAGACTTCCTCATCAAATGCCTCTTGGGACATGTACTTTGATGGTGCAACCAGGACAAATGAAAATAGAAAGATGATCTCAGGAGTGGCATCCTCTTTGTTAGCCCGACAAATACTTGATTCCACATGCTTTGTCGCTACTGGAACCATGCTCAAACAATTTAGCTAAATACCAAAGCTCTGATCCTAGGATGGAACTCACCCTCGAATCCAGCATCACCATACTGGAAGCATTCGGGGACTCTCAACTATCGTCAACCAGAAGAATCAGAAATATGAAGTCAGGAAGCCTGATTTGTTGCCTTACTATAACAAGGTACAATCACTTTGAAAAAAGTTTGACATCTGTCACATCACCCACATCCTCAGAGGTGAAAACATCCGTGTAGATGACCTAGCCGGACTTGCCGCATCTATGGCAATCCAGGAAGGGGAAAGCATGAAATTACAGTGTGTGAAAGAAGGATACTTCCTCCTCTTAATACGTACGAAGCAGTTGCCTGAATGCCACCGAGTGGTTGGAAGTCGATATCCATCCTTAGACTTCCAATCGGCGACTAAAGGGATCCGTTTCATTGACTACACTATGTTCGGAATCTTACCGGAGATCAAAAAGAAAAGGTAAGCGTTCAAAAGACGAGCCCCAAAACTTTCATTTGGATATTCCTTCAAAAATGCTTTTATAGAAAATCCTTTAATGGAGTACTTCTACACTGCTTATCACAACAAGAGGCTGAAAGAGAACACCAAAGAAGTTCATGCTGGGTCTTTATGGAGCCCATCAGGCTGGTTCTAAGCTCTACAATCAAATAAAAAGGTTAGGTTATTATTGGCCTACCATGTTAGTTGTCGCTATGCAATTTGCTAAACGCTGCTAACAATGCCAAGTTCATGGAGATTATGTCCACATGCCACCAGAATGGCTACATCCTACAACGATCTCATGGCCTTTTTGAAGCCTTGGGTATGGACATCATAGGTCCTATCTCTCCCCATCAAGCAAAGGTCATTACTTTATCTTCGCCGTGACGAATTTATTTCTCCAAGTGGTCAGAAGCATTTGCGCTCGGTGAAATGAAGACCTCATCGGTCCTTTCAGTTCTTGCACACCAACATCACATTTGCATTTCAGCATACCTAAAAAGATTCGTTCATGATAACAGACCATAGTTCCGGGATCACTGATTTTATAGGTTCTGCGACAAATACAAAATCCAAAGCTATCCCTCAACTCCATATAATCTGGCAGCAGACTGACTAGCAGAAGCCTTTAACAAGAATCTCTGCAAAATCCTCAAGAAAAATGGTCTCTGGTCACAAAAGAGATTGGGGCGACAAATTGTCTGAAGCTCTGTGGGCCTATTGGACCACCGTTTGAGGACCAACCCATAACACACTATTTCTCTTTGGTCTATGGATGCAAAAGCTGTTGTACCCGTAGAAGTACAAATTCATTCCCTAAGGGTGTCTTTGCAAAATGACATGATGCAAGAAGCAATGTCAAGTTGAGACTCCAAGAACTGGATAATCTCATGAGAGACGGCTCGAAGCTCGACAAAGTATTGAGCTTTACCAAGCACGCATGGCTGGATCTTTCGACAGGAAAGGTCAGCATTGCGCCTACAAAAAGGTGTGACTTGGTTCTTGCAAGTAAAAAGGCCAATGGTTTTCGCTCACAAGACCAAAGGAAAATTTTGAACCAAAATGGGAGGGACCTACGTCATCGACAAAGTCTTCTCCAACGGCGCATATGCACTTCTAAACATGGAGGGTGACAGATGTATGTTGCCCATCAACGACAAGTTCTTGAAGCGTACTACCCTTGAAGACTTCCTCCACTTGGTCAGAGCGGTGCCCTGCATAGGCCAAAGCCTATTCCTAGGTATTGCTCGTCAAACCCACCCATTTTAGAATTTTCATCCTTATGTTGGAATTTCTAAAAACTCAAAAAATGCTTACTTTCATCGTTTCATTGTTCAAAAATCAAATAAAAAATCGAAGTTTAGGAGCCTTTCTTCCTGACTTAACCAAAATTTTCGACCCTTTGAACCTAAAATTCATGGTTTGAAAACACAAATCAGGATTCAGGGATTTCCACCATAGTCCAACCTACCCTTTACCACCAAAAATGGTTTTTAGGCCAAATTTACGACCCTCGTGTCTTAAAAAAAAAAAAAAATGGTTATCCAAAAAACTGCGGGGAAGCGACGCTTAGTCGATACTCACAAAACCAAAAATTGGAAGGATGCGAGCCACATTCGATACTTCCAAAATCACAAGGAAATGACATTTTGTCGATTCTTGCAAAAATCGTGGAGACACAACGTTTCAGTTGATATCCACAACAATCTCAAAGTTTGAAAAAACCTCAAATCGTGGATACCAAAAAAAGGTTGAGAAAACGTAAATTTCAAAAATCATGGGAAACGACATCAAGTCATCTCGGCAAAACAAAATTTTTTTTAAAGCAAGGAAGCGCATGCTTAGTCAATACTTGCGCCCAATCCGCGAGGAGGCGACATTCTATCGATACTCGACCAAATGAACAAGGAGGCGACATTCTATCAATACTTGCAAGACCATTCAGCAGGGAGGTGACTTTTAGTCGATCTTGCATTTTTGGAAACCAAAAATCTGGCCCTCACGCCAAATCGGCTATTCAACGCCACAAATCGCTATAAATGCCAAAAAAAACCCCGTCTCACTCCAAAATCGGCTATCAATGCCACAAATAGGCATAAATGCCAAAAACCCAGCTTTCATGCCAAAAAAAAAAAACCTTGCTGGCATTCACACCAACAAATTAAAACTTGGGCTTATTCAAAACTCGGCTATCAATGCCATAAATCGGCTATCATGCCACAAAAATCGGCTGTCAATGCCATAAAAAGAATCTAGCAAAATTTTCTTATGATTCCGCGGCAATTCCGAAGAAAAGGGAAGTACCCCCGAAAAAGTAGGCAGCTTGAAGATGAGCTCAACATCTTTGCAAGCTCATAATCAATGAGGATTCTCAAAGAAGGCTCAGACTCAACATTGGTTGCGAGATCAAGTGAATCTTCTCAGATATCTCTGTAAGATCGGAAAAGGGCTCTACATTGCTACGATCTCCAAACTCTAAACTTGCAAAGCTCTTCAAAAAGCATGCAAGATCAGAAAAGGGCTCAACTTGCGCGAGCTCCAAATCCCAAAACTTGCAAAAGATTTCTAGGTATGCACAATCATATCATCCTCCCAATCC
>QPKB01000456.1:0-7500 GCA_003546025.1 Camphora micrantha
ACCATACTCAGTCAACGAAGGGGTTAGGGTTCACGATACCCGGACGGACAATCTTCGTGCATAGATTTAAAGAAGGGTATCTCGTTGTCCCGTACCGTTCAAGATTGAGATAGATTGTAACCCGATACAACTAGATTAACCGTGAAAGATGTCGGTTCAAAACATCTTCACATAAGTCAAGTGAGTCCACAAAAAGGGGTAACCAAGTCCCACCTAAGTTCATCAAAGAAAGGGGTGAAAATCCTCCCAAGAAGGAAAAACCCAGTTGTCCCGGTCGACCTGGCCCTTGGCCGGTCGACCCCCTACACAGCGAGCCCGATCGACCTGAGAAAGTCAGGTCAACCTTCTCCATGTGTACCCGGTCGACCTCGCCACTTGGCCGGTCGACCGGCAGTTGTAAAAAGAAAATGGGAAACAGTAATTTGGTCAGGTTCCAGGGAACCTGACCCTGTGTAGCCGGTCGACCGCGACCCTTGGCCGGTCGACCGCGACCCTTGGCCGGTCGACCGCATACACTACAGTTACAGAACCCAGGTTCTGTAACTGCAGTGAAATGGGTCCAATCCATTCATCTCTTCCCTAAACCTGATATATAATCAAAATCATGGATATAACAAGTCCATTCTAATCCCAACAATCCCTCTAATCAAGTCATCAATAAATAAATCCATTTCATTAGGCTAACAACCTAATTATCATGTTTTCAAACCCTAAAAGCATCCAATGAACCAAAACATCTAAAACATCATTAAATCATCGAATCAAATGAAAGACAAACATATCCAAGCATATATATAAATATCTACTTGCCTTTCGTCGAAATTGCACAAATCCACAAATCCTAGCTCCATAGCCCAACAAACCAAACCTAAGGGTAATTAGCAAAATAAAACTAATTAAAATATAAACCAAAACAAAAGGAAGCTCTAAGCTATCTAACACACTACTACACCCAAAATACATTAACCCAAACCTAAGGGAAGAAGAGCTTACCAAATAAATGGGTGGATGGAGTGGTGGCTTGCAAATTGAGGATGAGATGCTTGCGGGTTCCACGCAGAGATAATGGTGATCATCAGAGGTTGTGGGGCCCACTTGATCAGTGGCCCACTGATTGATGGTGATGGAGGGTCTCTTTGGTGGTCCATTGACAAGAAGAGTGAAGAAGACATAATGAAAGAAGGAAAGGCAGAATGAGAGAAAGAATGAGAGAGAACAGAGAGAATGGAATGGTGAGATGGGTGAGAGAGAAAGTCAAGCAATGTTGACAGTGAGTGGAGTGAGAAAGAAGGAAATGAAAGAAAGATAAAGAGAGAATGATATGAGTAAGATGGGTGAGATGAATGAGAGGGGGGGGGTTTACTCACGTGGGCAGTGAGTGAAGAGAGAGAGAGAAAACAGAGAGGGAAAGAGAGAAACAGGGAAGGAGAGGAAGAAAGGAAAATGGGGAAGAGGAGAGAGAGATGGGGCGGGCTGGGTTCGCCGGAGATGGTGGTGGCCGGCGGTGATGGTGCTGGTCGCCGACGGCGACGAGGAGGCTTCGGGACAGTAGGGCCCACGGCTGGGTGAGGGAGAGATGAGTGAGAGAAATGAGAGATGAGAGAGATAAATGGGAGATTGGATAAGGGAGAAGAGAGGGGAGAAGAGAGATATGGCCGCCGGCGGCAAGGTCCGGCGACGGGAGGCAGCAAGCCGTGAGGGAGGGAGAACGAGAGAGATGAGAGAATGGGAGAAATGGGGGCTGCTATTGTTGTTGTGTTGGAGTGAAAGAGAAGAGAGGGGTGGGTTTGACCTAATAAAGGAAAAGGGGGGAAAAGAGGGAAATGGGTGGGGAATTTACATGTGGGTTAAAGGTGGAGATGGGTGGGGAAATGGGAAATGGGAAATGGGAAATGGAGAATGGGGTTTGACTTTTGGGAATTAATAAAATAAGTTTAGGTGGGTTCGGGTCAGGTCGGGTTTGAGGGTCTGGATCGAGATGCAACAAAAGGATAAAGTCCTGGAAATTAGGTAATCTACCCGATGATGCCAAAATCTCGAAAAGCGGAAAATATTAAAAAAGCCCTTGGAACTTTCCGGAAATAGCGACACACACCCCTACTGTACCCAAACGGGCTCGGATCTCAACCCAACTTCGCACGCGCGATCCTAATAATTAATCGGACCTGTTTGGCTTATAAATGAGCTTAATTAGCTAAAAGCACAATTAACTAAGCTAATTACAACCTTGGAATTTCGGGATGTTACAAACACTGTCTTTACTTTAAGGTCTGCTCTCATAATTCCCTAGCAATAGGCTCATAATCCTGAGACATTAATGAACTCAAGTTTCTGTCTATTCATTTACTTTGGGTCACCAATGAGTGAGGCCAATTATAGGTCAACACCTCGGTGTCTTGAGTACGTGGTAGTAGGACTATGGGAACATTCAATGGTCAAGATGGAGTCTATTCTAATTATCCCCTTGTGCCAATTAATGGATTTATCATTGGTAAGTGAGCACCCATTCCAAGTAAGAGTTAATTGGGTCTCAAGGATAATAAGATATGGATCTAATTTGGTGGACAGGTCCAATTGATCCAAGGATATAGATGGAGGGGCCTACTTGTGGTCATAAGGAAGTTTAGGGTCTTCTTATAATTTATTCCTAAGATTGGAGTACAATTGGATTTATAAAGTGGAGTTATTTGCAATTAACTGTGGGCCTGGATTACACATGAGATGTAGGGTCATGGTATCCCAGTTGGAGCCAGCTTTCTATGGAATCCGTAGTTGTCCCCATACTAGCCCAAGTTATTAGATAGTTACTAATTCTACTTGAATTTTAAAAAGGAAAGGAAATAGAAAGTTACTAATCCTATTTGAAATGAGACTTCTAATTGTGATATAGTAAGTTACTAATTCTCAATGGAAGTGACACTTCTATTTCAATTAGTAAAGAGGATGTTGCTTTTGCTATAAAAGAGGGAGACCCCTATGGATGTCCAACACCCTATTCCTTCCTTGGAATTCACGCCCATAATTGTGCAAGTGTTGCACATGCCCATCTCTCCTCTCCCTCTTCTAGTTTCTCTTCCAGTTCCTTAAAGCTTCTAGTTGGTTTCTTTTGGAGATCTCACCCATCTCTTTTAGAGAAGAGATCTGATACGGGTTATAGCATGGACGACGATTGGGTCTTGGAGATTCTAATTTGCTTTGTGAAGAGTTCTTCATCAAAGAAAGAGATCAACTTCTCCATTAGGGCTCTACCAAGCTCCAAATGTATAATCTACTTCCTTGTATGTTGTAGATTTCGTGGCTGTGGTCGTGCTGTCGCCGGCACCCAAAAATAATAAAACCTTTACTCCTAAAAATATATGTAGTAGCGCGAGTAAGGATCGTTCCCACGGAGAGTGTTTAGCCAAATTTTATGCTATGTGATCAAAGATTGGGGGTTTTAATTATAATGAAAGCAAAAACAAATAAAAGCAGATAAAAAATAATAAAGTAACGAATTTAATCAAATAAGCAAGCATTGGTCAAAGTTAACATCCACCATCGGAAATTCAGAACTGATCATTGATGCAAAAATAAATCAATTAACACTTTGAATACTCATCGTTGGAATTAAATTCCTACCTCCTTAATTAGTTAATCAGAAAACACGCGCTCTAATTAACCCTAATTACTAAACAACCTAAGACAAGCGCTATAGATTTAATTTAGTAACAGCATTAAAATTAGAGAGATCGATGAACCTAAATAACACAAGCACACGCGGTTGCATTTAATTTAGCCAAGTGTTCTTCCTAATATCTAACAATTACTGACGCAGTAAATTATTAAATACCAGTTGCTTCGCAAATTAGAGGGATCAAACAATTACGGATTTGATTTCTAATTTAGCATTAAATTGCAACGAATAATAAACTAGTAGGCCTCCTAGCAATTTAAACGAGACAATCATGAAAATAAGAATAGAAGAACAACCCATACTCAAAGAATAAATTGAACAATAAAAATTAAATTAGATCTCACAGTTTATTGATTCCGAGGCTTCCGTCTCCTTCAACCAATTAAAGAAAATTAGCCACGCAGGGCCATGCTAACTTGCAAAATAAAATAAAATGGAAAAAGAGAGAGAAAGAAGAGAGAGAAGAGAGAGAACGTGTGATGGAGAGGGGTTGAGAGGGTATATTTGTGTTGCATATGGGGTAGCTTATTTATAGAGTGGAGATGTAGAGTTGGAATAGGACATGACTGGATGGGAGAGTTTTAATGGGAAAGAAAGATGGTTGGTTTAGATGAGGAGAGATGGAAAGAAAGAATAAAGAATTAAGTGATGGGAATCGTTGGAGAGATATTAGGGAGAAAGTACAGTTGTGAGATGGGAGAGAGTTTGAAGTGGTGTGGGATTGGAAATGGAATAAAATAATCAATTAAATTCTAACTTAGTCAAAATCTTATTTTTGACCATATCTTCTCATTCGGGCTTCTGTTGGACTTGACCCAAGAATTAAAGTTGCATCATTTTTCGTTCTGCACAATATGAGCCCAATATTGGATATGTTTCGACGAACTCCGGATTTCTTCAAATTTACCATAATGCCCTTCTGCTTGATTTCTTCTAAACAAGACCCGGTTCCGAATCAGTTCCGTCCTTTCTGTATCAGATATAATCATCTTCTTTTGACATCCCACAGTATCTTGAATCATCTCAATTGGAGCTCGGATGAGAGAGTTATGCCCAGCTTGCGAAGTGATGCGAAAATTGTCTAAAATCGCCCAATTAGCTTCGTTTAGCAATTAACACCTCCATTTGCATCCTAAATCAAAATATAAGAATAATGAGTACATTTAGGCATCAAATAAGTATAAAAGACTAAACATTAAGAGAGAAAAATATGACATTTTACATTCTCATCAAATTCCCCCACACTTAACTTTTGCTCGTCCTCGGGCAAAACTCCAAATTTACTTTTTTTTTTTTTTCAAAAATACCAAGGTTGCAACGCCATCAACAAAGAACAACCGAGCTTTTCAAAACTCATAACATATCATGAATAAACAACTTTAAACATCTTATGGTTACTTAGTAAGCAATTTCACTCAAAGATGGAGTAAACTAAATACGTAGACCCTCACAGAAATAAACACTCGACTCTCATGTGTTTGAAGGTTAGGTGTTTCGCTCAAAGTCATTCCAATAGAAATGATCTACCATAGGCTTGCATATCTTCTCATTCTCCACCACTGGGATCACATGCATAACATGAATCATAAGGACTTTTCAAGGGTTGTAACGGGGTTTAGGATGAAGGTGGGAAATATTTGGGAATGTAGCTCAAAAACCATCGAAACTAGTGGAGCAAAAATGAACCAACTTCAAGCTTGAATATATAAGACATTAAACCAATCACTCCATTCAGCGGTTTCTTCAATTTGGCTTCAACGCATTTAAACCATGTAAAACTCTTGTATTGAAAAAGAGATCGTTCAACAGGAACACTTTTTTTTTTTAGTAGGGAACAATCCTTCAACAACTTCCACCTTCTTATATATCACGCATGAGCAGACCCCTTTTTTTTTTTTAGGAGGAATTATGAACATGGACAGCAATTTCCTTCATTACTTCATAAACTATATATTTATATTTTTTTTTTCTCTTTTATTTTATTTTATTTTAATTACAATGGAAATCACGAATTGAGAATGACAACATGTTCCATTTCACCAGTCATAGCCATATCACAAATCCAAAACACCCCCACACTTATTTCTTGCACACCCATACATATCATAATGAAAAACAATGCTCCACTAGTTTCTACAGCTTGGGTAAAGGTATTTTTTTTTTTTTAAAGCTTGTAATGTGGGTTTGCAATAAATAGAAATATAAAGTTCAAAGGGGTTTAATAAAGGAAGAATTAAATACTGGGTAGGCTATTTGGTTTAAGTGGCTTATAACAAAGATGGCCTTAATCATGTTCATGCATGCTTGTGTCTATGTGACCTCGAAGAGAATCAAGGCAAGTTCTAGAGAAACAAATCAACGGAAGAATATCTCACATGAAAGAAAATAATGAGACTGATATGGATGTGTCAGTCTAAAGGCTCAAAATCTCACCGGCTTTTTGTCTACCAAATTTAGTCACTACCATCCTCAAGGAGAATAACTAACTAATTGATTTATAAATCAATCATGTCATGAATTTTTCAAGCTTAATTGACTCTTGCTCATCAAAGACCACAAAAACAAAAGGCCATATTTTTATCTGGTGAGTCCAAGTATAGGGTGTAATTTTATTACTCACCAGATTTTTATTTTTAATTTTTTTTTAAGTCTAAAATTAAAACACAACCTAAATCCCTTCCCCCACACTTAAAAATAACCAAAATATAAATGCAAAAATAAGAAGAAAAGGAACGAACTCCCCTTGGGTTGCCTCCCAGGCAGCGCTTTTGTTTATTGTCGTTGGCTCGACTCAATGCTTCCTTCTCAATCAGGATAGATCGGATCTTCAAGGTCTAATTTTTCCACATTCTCTATTTGGAAACCTTCATAGAAAGGCTTAAGTCTATGGCCATTCACCTTGAATACTTTGGAAGTGGCTAAACTTTGAATTTCAACTGCACCATGTGGAAAAACATTAGTAACAACAAAAGGCCCAATCCAACGAGAACGCAACTTACCTGGAAACAAACGAAGCCGTGACTGGTATAGAAGGACTTGTTGACCAACTTTAAACTCTTTCCTAGAGATCATCTTGTCATGAAAAGCCTTCGCCTTTTCCTTGTAAATCCGTGCACTCTCATATGCATCATTCCGAATTTCCTCCAACTCTTGTAGTTGCAACTTCCTGTGTTCTCCACTTTCATCCATCTTCATGTTGAAACACTTGATAGCCCAATAAGCCTTGTGTTCTAACTCAACTGGAAGGTGGCATGGTTTCCCAAACACCAATCGATAAGGTGACATCCCAATGGGCGTTTTATATGCAGTCCTATACGCCCATAATGCATCATCCAAGCGCAAACTCCAATCTTTTCTACTTGGATTGACCGTCTTTTCAAGTATGGACTTTATCTCTCGATTTGACACTTCCGCTTGTCCACTAGTTTGCGGATGATAAGCAGTGGATACCTTGTGGGTCACATGGTGCTTTCTCAGCAATGCCTCCACAGTTCAATTGCAAAAGTGAGTGCCTCGATCACTTATTAGAGCTCTTGGAATGCCAAACCTGGAGAATACGTTAGACTTGATAAAATCTGCAACAACTTTAGAATCATCAGTCCTGGTGGCTTTAGCTTCCACCCATTTCGAAACTTAATCAACAGCAAGCAAAATGTAAACATAGCCAAAAGATACAGGGAATGGTCCCATGAAATCGATGCCCCAAACATCAAAAATCTCACAGAATAGTATGGGGTTTTGTGGCATCTCATTTCTTTGGGAAATGTTACATGTCTTTTGACAAAGGGCACACGATTTACAGAAAAAGTATGAATCTCTGAATAAAG